>PVKB01003711.1:146679-181256 GCA_004027205.1 Ctenodactylus gundi
CCCCCCCCCCCCCCCCCCCCTTTTTTTTCTCCTGTGGAAGTAGTTGCCATTCAGCGGGCCACTGGGTGGAAGATCTGCTGAGAAAGCCGCAGCCTTGGCCAAGGAGGCTTTGAAGAAAGAGTGATTGAGGGAGCCTGTAACTGTGGATCGCAAAACGTAAGAACAGCCAAGACCCTGGGAACCATTGGGTCCAAGATACTTCATCTTACAGAAAGGGAAGCTAAGGTCCAGGGTAGACTGGCCTGGCCCCTTCCTCTGGTGGCGTTGAAACTAGCATCAGACCCCACCTGCTTGCCTACTACGCTCTTTGTCTCCTCACCCAGGGGATCTTCTTTCTTAGGTCCAGACCTGGAGGAGCTGAGAGGGGACGGATGCGGGTGGCTTGATGCACAGATGTTTCCTTAAGTTCTCGGACTCATCCGCTGCTGCACTGGGAGACTTAGCTGCTGTTTCTTCTCCCTGACTCTTGAGTCAGGGTCACAGTCCAGGCTGACAGCAGAGATTTCCTTCCCAGGGTGTCTTGGCGGGTCAGCAGTTTCCATGTCCACGGGTCACAAGTGGCAGGTTTCAGAACGCCGGCGCTTACTACTCAGCTCAATGTCCACCTGACTCAGCAGAGGTTTCGGGGTTCTCAGATGAGTTCTAACCAGAAGCCGGTAGGTTGTCTTTCTGTTTCTATAACGAGAAAAAAAAAAAAAGAAAAAAGAAAAAAGAAAAACGCTGACCATGACCATTGAGGAAGAAAATGTACACACATAAACAGAGCAATCTCTACCCTATAAATAACCCTAATTAAAAGGAAAACACCCACAGACTCTCATCTTTTTTATTTTTCCTGCTGGACATCATGGGAGGTCTTTACAGCAGAGCCTCTGAAACTTGCCAACAATAACCAAGCTTCGGGAAGGAGAATTTTCTGGGCTCCCCCAGGCTCTTCCGCCAGCTCAAGCTTTGCCTCTCTTCTCAAGCTGCTTTTTTATGTTTTCTTCTTCTGTCTTTTTGGGGCAGGGAGTAGAGAGGGAACGGGGGATCAAGACTGGGGCGTTCACCCTGAGCTACAACCCTAGCACAACTTTTTTGAGTTTTGATTTTAAGACAGGGTCTCCCTAAGCCACTAAAGTGTTTAGCTTGTGCACAAATATGTGATCCTTCTGCCTCAGCTGGGCCTAGGTTCACAGAACTCTCTGTCAAGGTGATGTTTAGAGTCTCTGCCTCTGATTCCACATTCCCTCCCAAAGTATCAAGCATTGTCCACATGATTAATGAAAGGAGTTCGGCAGGGCTTAATTCACCACATAATTAAAATTGTGCCATGAGGATTTCCTTTGGAGGGAGGAGCTGTGGTTGTTCTAGTCTCATTTGTGAAATGCACCAGATAACATTAGACGTAGCACAGAGGTCTCTTCCTCCTGCAAACCAGCAAGAGTAGGAGATACATTTTGGCTATCTGGGGATGGGGTGCACTGAGAGACATTCTGGGTTCTTGAATGCGCCAGTCTCTGCACAGGGAGGGTGTGGAGGGACTGTTGTCACTGGCCAGTCCAAGAAGGAGGTGACTGCAGGCATTCTGCTTTCTGTAGTCCCACCTGTGCCCATCCTCCTGTCTCCAGAAAAACACTTAAGCTTCCCATTGTGCCCTCCGACTGGAGGATTCCACGACCCACACTGTATATACTCGCTTGGGAACACATGACAGAAAAGACAGCGGGAGAACCAAGGCAGTAGTTACCTCATCCAGTTTAAAATTAGAGTTGGTCAAAATTTAAACTGAGAATATGGTTAGTTAACTCTCAGGGTTGTCAACAGAAGAAACAGATTTGGGGAAAGTTTCCTTGTTTAAGTTCACATAGCTAACCGGGCAGAGGCAGGGCCACTCGTAAATGAAGCGATTCTAGGTGGTCTCCTCAGTTTTACACACTGTGTTTGCATGCTCATGCCAACGTCAAATCCCCAAACACGCCCACGTGCTCGGGGCCACAGCAATTCATTAAGGATAAATATTTAGCGGCCCCCTGCGCTTTCAAGCATCCTGTGAATAGCTCTGTCATTTTCCTACTGACCCTGAACGTGCCTGTTTCTAACTCTTCCTTGTCTGCTAGTTATAATAACTGGAATCATATTGGAATCGTATTTTATTCATCCACATAGTGCTGATATGTATGCTTGTTGATTTGTACTGAATTTTTTCCAAACCAGACTTTGTTCCAGTTTCTTGGGAAGATAGAAAAGTATAACCCTCCTCATTCCAGTCACCAGAAGGAGGAATAAGAAACAATGTTTTAATCCTTGTGTTTTCCTATATAGAAAGACCCTTAAGGGCAGAATAATTCAAATCAAATTTGCATATTAAAATGAAAAAAATTTAAGTGATATGAAAGTGATCATTTACTCGGTTCTATCATCTTTCCCGTTTTATTTCTTACCCATATCTCAGTTATTTGGTAAATTCCAGGTGTCCTCAATGTGCAGTGACCCCTATTTGAGTCCAGATTCACCCTTAAAGTCTGTATGATTTTGAACAAGTTATCTCAGTAAATCTTCTTTAAAATACGTTTCACCCCGTGAATCAAGGTAACAACAAAATCAATACCTACTTCAAGGAATCGTTATGAAAATTAAACCAACGCATAGATATTCCTTGGTTTCTAACAGGGACCAGTTCTATATGCGCATGTCTTGTGTATAAAATGTCGTATTGCCATACAACCTACACACTTCCTAGATTACTTATAATATCTAATACAATGCCAATGTTATGACAGTAGCAGTGATACTGTGGTTTAGGGGATGGTGATAGGGAAAAAGTCTGCACATATTCAGCCCCAATGCAGCTATTTTGGGAATATTTTTGACCTTCACTGGTTATATCTACCCATGCGGAGCCCATGGATTCGGCTGATTGCAAGTGATGCTCTAAGCGTGTTAAGTTCAGCTATCATAGGTGCTATGCCAAGGACAGCAGCCCTGGCTCAGTGTTTCCAGACATTGTAGAGATTACATTTTCACTAGAATCTGCAGCTTCTCACTCTGTGGAGAATACTAGCTGGCACCAGGTACACTGGACTTCAGGCTGGCTAAAATGTTAACTCTTTGAGGGACCCCACACTTGAGTTTTAGGAGTTTGGTTATTGCTGGCTGGCGTGGACTGATTTTTAATTCAGCAAATGCCTTAGCTTAATAATAGGGTTGAAAAATTCATATGAGAGTTTCCAGTGAGTCAGCAGTGCTTTGTGACATCAAAAACAACAGTGTGATTTTAGATGGTATCAACAGACCAGAGAAATAGATAGGCAGGGTGCTGCTTCTACTGCCCCCCACAGCCCTCAGAGTTCCCTGGGCTTTCTTACCAACTTTAGAGCACTGCATTTTAAAAGAAGCATCAACAAGCCAAAACCAATTTAGAAATGGGGAACTAGCGTAGTGAATTACCTTGGAAATGTAACTAAGGCTAATTCCAAGAGCAGAAAAGGCAAAAGCAATTGGGGTACTGCTGTTGGCTTCAAGTCTTTATAAGGGAGAATGAATGAACATTTTTTTTTAAATCAACCCTGATAAAAGTACCCAAAGGAATTCAAGCAGCCCAATGAGGAAGAAGCTGAAATAAGACCAACGTCTGACTCAATTTTAGGATAGTATACTCTGTAAGAATAGAGATTTAGGCTGGGCATGGTGGCATTTGCTTATCACACAGCTTTTGGAAGGTGCAGGCAGAAGGATTGCAATTTGAGCCCTGCTCATACAACTTCGCAAAACTCTGCCTCATAATAAAAATATTAAGAAGAGCTGGGGATGTAGCTCAGAGTGAAGACCCTGGGTAGAATCAATCTCTATTATAGGGGAAAGTAAAATAAAATTATAAAATAAAGACCTTGCTTGGGGGGTTGTTGTTTGTTAACTGCTTTTCTCTACTGTCAAAAATAGAGCTTGGGTACATAGTTAACACTTCAATAAACATTTGTTGAATGAGTTAACGCTTTTTCAAACAGTTGTTGATGCCTCAAAATGGAGTAGGATGTCCTAGAAGTAATGAGTTCTCATGGGGAATTACCCAGGCACCATCTTTGGTGAGATGTGATAGAAGACATTCAAGTGTGGAGCAGAGGCTGGGCTAGGTGACCTTCAAGGTAAACATCAACCTGGACATTTAATGGTCATATAAATCTTGGGAGGGACCAGTGCCCAGCAAACCATCAGAAGTTTGGTGCCCTTCCAAAGCAGCCTTTCAACAATTCATTTGTCCCCCAACACCATCTCCCTGAGCTCTGAGTTTTGGTTGTAATGAACTCATGGGTAGCAGAGGGGCTCATTCATTAATTGAACGATTGCGGTGACCTCCCTCTGATCTGGCAAGGACACCGCTTTTAGCTCTGACTTCCATCATCCTCTCCTGAGCGTGTCCCTGAGCGGGGCCTGGCAGTCATCACAAACAGGGAAGGATATATTTTTCACTTGGAATTCAGGCCTGAGGAGTCCCTCCTTCCTCTGCCCCTCACCCCCCGCCAGGACTAGTCAAATGTCTGTAGCTCCTGCTCAGTCTGCTTGGGCCCCTCCTGGCCACACACTCCACCCCCGCATTTTTTTTTTTTTTATCAGAGCCGGAACTATATTCCCTGAGCCCCTAACTGGTGCGTAGGCTCCGAGTATAAACATGATCCCTGGCATTAATCACGGGTAATAGAAACCAGAGACGAGCTGTCTCGTAGTTGGCTCTTCTGCTGCTGAGTCAATGCAACATTTTAACAACACACTGAGAATACACACACAGGCTGGGAACAGGGCATGAAAGAAATTCCAAGGAGCTCTCTCTCTCTCTCTCTCTCTCTCTCTCTCTCTCTCTCTCTCTGCTGTGCTTTTCTTATTTTAATTATGTAGGAATTCAGTCACGAGAAAAACATAAAGAATTAAAAATAGAATCAGGACTTCTAAGGATCTGTAGCAGAGTAATATGTGAAGAAAAGCTTCTTATTTATGGGCTCTTCTTGAAATAAGAACTTTAATGATTTCAATATGAGAAATATGTGTCCATCTGCTGGCTACTTCTTTCTGCGTTTGCTGCCCTCAGCACTGTGTTGTTGGCGTAAACTGTCGTGGATGGAGAACCTGGCTTGGTGTTAGAAAAACTGTATTTAAAGTTTACTTCATTTCTTTTATTTCTTTTGTTTTTTCTTTCCTTTTCCTTTTTCTTTTTTTGAGACAGGGTCTCGCTCTGTAGCCCAGGCTGGTCCTGAACTCACTTCAGAGCCCAGGCTGGCCTTGGGCTCACAGCAATCCTTCTGCCTCAGCCTCCCGAGTGCTGGGATCACAGGCATGTCTCACCACACCCAGCTTATGTGGTTCCAGGGAATCAAACTCAGGTACTTAGCACTTGTTTCAGTGCTTGTTAGGCAAGCACTTTAACCGCTGAGCCATTCCTCAAGCCCTATTCATTTCATTTTTATTTCTGTGGATTTGGGTAAATTGTTTCCTGCTTTCTAACTTTTTAAAACTCACCTGCAAAATGAGAATCATATTATCTTCTATATAGGATTTGAATGACAGTTTAATGATATAGTCATCTGTCCAGCTCAGATTCTGATGTATAGTACACACTTAGCAAAGGTTAATTGTAATCCCAGCACTTGGGAGGCTGAGGTAGGAGGATTGCCTGAGTTTAAGGCCAGCCTGGGCTACATAGTGAGCTTAGGACCAGCCTGTATTATAGAGTGAGACCCTAGCTCGAAAAATAAAAACAAGCAAACAAACAAAAAACAACGCAAGAACATGTAGTCTAACATTATTCAAGCCCAAGGATGTAATACAATAGTCAAGCTTGGCTAAACCCAGTGGGTCAGACCTATAATCCCTGCACTCTGGGAGGCTGCAGCAGGAGGACCACAAGTTGGAGCCTGGCCTGGGCAACCCAGCAAATTAGTGAGACCTTGTCCCAAAATCAAAAATAAAAAATGTGGATTGTAATAAGCCCAAGGCCAGCCTGAGCTCCATAGTGAGTTCCACACCAGCCTGGGCTGCAGAGTGAGACCCTGTCTCAACGGTGTATCATACTGAGAGATGGTATTCGAAATGATACGGCATGTTTCTGTTTTTTGCTCATACAAATATTTGAGTCAGAGCTGCTCAGCAAAGCTGAGAGAAAACTCAGCGTCTAGTCCAGGTGATTCCGGATCGACACTTTCTAAAGAAAAGATGTGTGGAAGATGTATACTCTTAAAAGAACATGTACAACAAGGTAAGAATAAGCGGCGACTTACCTTCATTCCGACTCCCATCAACCACAGCGTGCTACTTTTCAGGGTAATTAGCACCCTCGCTTTTCACTCAGCTTCTATGCACGCCCTAGGCCTAATTTTTTCCTAGTCGTTTATTACCTAGTGTGATCGGACTGACACTGGTGTACTTATTTCACAGCTAGTGTGAACAAACCAAAGGGGCTAAGTGATTTCCTGAAATTGCCCTCTGGAGTTAGGCTGAGATTCAGACAGATTTTGAGTTTTTTTTTTTTTTAAATTTAAGTAGAACACCTTGTTGGGAAGGAAGGTTGGCCTTCTGAAGCCGTCGGAAGCCTGGTGCATGAGGCTGCGTGTGGAGGTGGCTCACCAAATGCTGAATACTCCATGAGCAAGCACATTCCACATGGTTGGGATACTAACTGCTTCATAACTCACCTTTCAAAGCGGAGCACTTCTGCGTGCAGAAGAGGGTGCTGGAATAAATATTCTGGAGGGGTATGTATACACAGGGCTGTTGTGGAAAACCCGGGGCATAGGTCACCCTCCTGAAGGCACGCTATTCTGGGAAGTCCTCTGGGGATCTGGGCATGCCAGGGAGCTGACGTTCCATGAGTGGTCTTCAACTTGACCCTGAAAGTCGCAGCCCAGACTTTTGGGAGATTTTGGGTTTAGAATCATGGAAATGACCTCATCTTGTCTCAGCTGATCACATCCTGCTTTGTACTGGGTTTAGTGCATATACAGGGCCAAGGAAAGAGTTGTATATCATCACAGTTGATCACATAAGCGGTCTGGTCACATTCGTTGACACAATCGGGTTCAGTTTCTCAAAGGGAGCACAGAGAATCACGCAAAGATATTTAGCAAATGTCCAGGACATGGAACTTTTCTCCTTGAGAAGAAAATGTTTTTCGTTTCCTCTTACAAATAGCTTTTGAAAAACTGATTTTGAGCCTCTGAATCCAAAACCGATTTCGTAAGCTATTTGCATCTTTAATTTCCTCTTGTAGGTCTTCTGTGAAAATTCGTTCGGTGGTTTTGTCACGCAGCAGTAAATTTAGCTCCTTACGTGTGACTCAGAACTGTTGAATATGGTATGGTGATACAGTAGAAACCAAAGGGCTAGAAACAGAAAAGTCGAGTGTTTTGAACCAACTCACCATTAAATAGCTCTTGACTTGCAGCGAGTTTTTCAAATTATCTAGGTCTCTCTTTCTGTATATGCATATATATGTACACCTGTGTGTATATATATTATGTATATGTGTGTATATTTATACACATATGCATATGCATTGTTATATACAGACGTAAATCATATTATATATATTCATTCTTCATTGATGGACATTGGAGTTGTTTCTACTTTTTAACTATTATGAATAATGTTGCAATGAACCTTACTGAATATTATTACAACAGACGCTTTACATTTTTGTGTGGAGATATAGTTTCATTTCTTTAGGCATCTACCCAGAAGTACAATTGCTGAATCGTTTGGTAGTCGTGTTTAAACTTCTGAGAAACTTCCAGGCTTTTCCAATTCAGCTGTCCCATTTCACCTTCTCATTAGTAACGTACAGTAGTTTCATTTTCACCTAGATTCAACACCATCTTTAATTTTGATTCTAGCCATCCTACTGGGTGTGAAGTAGTATCTCACTGTGGCTCTGATTCCTATAACTGCTCCCATAATTTGTTCAGAATTCCGGAGTATTGCAAGAATAGCGGGTGTTCCTAAACACAGGACTATATGAGGATTTGATGACGAGACGTCCCGTGTCCCTCAGTGATCAGGACACGAGCAGATTGTGCTTGGCCCGACACCTCTGTGCTTGACCAATGGTTTATTTGTCGGGTGGCTCTTCAACAACAGGAGACAGAGAACTACATCTCCTGGAACACGCATCCATTGCTTAATTTACAGGATGACGTTTGCCTTACTCTGACCTTGGTATCTGCCCCAGGCAGCCCCTTGATCCGTCAAACTGACTGAGTTACAACTTAGTTTGAGAACAAAAGGTAGGGAAGAGAAAAATATATTCTTTTGCAAGGATTGAAATCCATGAATTTAAAGTAAATAACTCGTTAGTAAAGTTAAATGGTAGACGCATGGATTCAGACAGGGATTTCTCAAGAGCCCCACTTGCTTAAGCATTTGTTTTGTGTTGGGGACATTGGAATAAACTGTGAAAATACTATATTTGAAACATGTATGCCTGGATCTCAGGATCCTGTGTGTGTGTGTGTGTGTGTGTGTGTGTGTGTGTGTGTAAGGGGAGGGTCCTAAAAACTGTACCGTTTTTCCCCCTAAGTTCTGTCACTACTTGTGGTGTTACCATTGAGAAGAAGTCTTCAGTAATCCAAAGTTGTACATATTTGTTTCTCATAATAGAATATGGATTATTTTCCTGATATTATACTTTTCAGGTTGTACTGTCAGTGTTAGCAAACTATTAAAATGTTCTCATGTGCATGCTGTGGCACAAATAGACAATAAAAATGTGTTCCCTCCTGAGTGTCTATGGGGTAGAATGAAGACTTACATCTGTGGACAAACCCTTGCTGGTCTACTCCATGTTTATTTCTTGAATATCTTGCTACTTTACCAGATGGTAATGTATGTCATGACTCGTCGGAGCTCTCCAAAGCAAGAGAGCCATCAGGATATATAGAGACATATAGAAAAAGGAACTTCTTCTGGAGGAGTGTTTTGTGCAATTACGGAGAGTGAGAGTCGCCACCATAGGCCATCTGCAAGGTGGAGAATCAAGAAAGTTGTTAGAGTCACATAGCCAGAGTGCGAAAGCCTATGGCTGGGAGTTGGGATGAGAATGAGACATGTTAGTATTGCTCCTGAAGTATAAAGTCCTGAGAACCTGAACTTCTGATATCCAAAGCCTGGCGGGGTTGAAGTTCCAGTTCTTAATGAGAGACATGATGGTCCTTTCTTCTCCCTTTCCGTTCTGGGTGGGCCTAAATGGCTTGGTTGATACCTGCCTCCATCGGTGAGGGTGTATTTTCTTTCCTCAAACTTTTCCAACACCTTCACAGACACATCCCCTAAACTGTCTTACCAATTGTCTTGTGATGCATCGAACTAACCACCACAGTCTCTACTCTGATCGTGTTAGCATACTTACCTTTATTTCAATGTTCATTTCTTTTATGGTTTAACAAACGCTATTTTCTTTGTGGGATTTTTTGCCCCCCTTAAGCTTGCTTGGTGACTTCACATCAGATTTTCAAGATCTGGATCAAAGTTTTTCTCTGTAAAGCCTTCCGTGGACTCGTCTCTTTCTGTACTACAGCGCAGACCTCTGTCTCCATTGTATCTAGTTATAGCTTATAAAAACAATTAACTTCTTTCTTCCACGTTCCTTGAGCACTTGCTATATGTTATGCCTTGTGCTAGGTTCCAAGACAATTGTAATGTGGCCCATTTCCCACTTAGCATTCTTGACAGAGCAGAGGAGAAAGAGCAATGTACAGGAAATCACAGCATGAAGTAAATTACCTAAGAGTTTGAAATTGGAGGATACAGTGGGAGAAGATGGGAAGGTCACGTGAGCTGCGAGGAGGAGACTGTACTGGTGAATTCTGAGCAAACCGATGTGTGATCAGAGTCTCCAAGGAGGAGAAAGAATGACATGGGGAGGGAAGGTGCAAGAGCAAACACCAAAGGAAACCAGGAGTGCAGGGTGGTGGCAGGGGTGGGACATTTGTCAGGCTGTGAGTCACTGAGGCACTTGGAGAGCATGGCGGGAAAGCACTGTGCAGAGCCGAGGATAGCACTGCTCTAAATTAAAGCTGGGGGATGACAGGCCAAGATTGGTTCCAAAAGAGTTCTGCTGTGAGGCCCCTTATTCTTTCTTTCCTCTCCTTGAGAGAAGAGATCTTGTTTTATCCGAGTTTATATTTCATTGGCCATTGCAACAAAATTTATGGTGCTCCTTCCAAAAATGCTTGCTGAGTGAATGAATGGGCTGATGAACCAGGGAGGCGGGCATGCCGAATTAGCCGAGAACCATCCACACAGGTGCTGCATGGATGTGCATGGAGCTTTTGGTGGACTGAGACGGGATGTTGATTTCATTCTTTTTACTCCCCATTTCAGCCATTTTATTACCATATATTTCCTAAAAAGAAGGTCTGGCTAGTGTCAAAACAAAGCAGATGACTAGTTTTAATTACATGTTTTCAAGGCTGGACAAGGGCCGCCCTGAGTCTAACTTGAACGATGATCAGAAACATTATGTCTGCTTTCCTTGTAAGCGCTGAATGGTGTGCGTGAAGCTTAGATTGATAAGGGTTGAGTTTTAGGTTTTATCTTTTAATAGGGGTGATAAGATTCTAATGCCTCAGCCCTTTGTGCTATCGGGTGGCTGATGGTGGGAACAATCACCACAGTGACAGGCTGGGCGGGGGCTGGTGGCAGGGCCCTGGGTTAACCTCAGAGAAACACAAACATGAGTGGGTGGAGCGGTTGCTCTCCATGAGAATCTTTCTCCTTCTCTTTCACAGCCGGGCCCACATGATTGGGCCCTTTGCCAGCAAGTAAAGCAATGGATTATTTTTTCCATTGGTCAGAGGAAGTTTTTTTTTCTTTACTTTTTTTTCAAAATTTATGAATGGAGATAAAAACATTTATTTTAAAGGAGACCTTTAGGAATTCCATTTTAGTAAAACGAAAAACTACGCAGATTCCCAGGAAGCATTGGAAGAAAGCCCACAGCTCACCGCAGTGAGGCCCCTGGAACACTTTCCAGGTGAATGCAAACCCTGGACCAGCTCTGAACTTCTGGAAGTTCCTGTACCTTTCTGAATCTTGGTTTTTCTACTATAGCATGGGAAAAGTTTTAGGTAAATAAAATCAAACTAGTGCAAGTAAAGTATTTAGTTGATATTCAATGTTTGTTACTTCCCTTCTTTTGCTTTTGAACTAAGACAAAGGATTACTCCGTCTTCCCACAAGTCTTCTGTATATTTGGGAACAGAGTCATGAACGCAAAGCTCCGTGCCCAAGGGAACGCTTCACATATACAATGTCTTATCCCGCCAGCGGATCTCATTCGTCTCAACTCACCAAATATTTATTAAGTATATGCTAGTGTTTGGAACTGCTTGTGACTGTGGGAGTTTACAGTTGGCTTAGAGATAATAACCTCTATCATCTACAAACTTATCTTTTACTATAGTGTCAGGACTTTTTATGTAGGGCTGGTAAATAATACAAGGCGCCGTGTGTGTGTGTGTGTGTGTGTGTGTGATTGTAGACATGATAGTAGTTTTGAGAGAGGCCAGATCAGGAAGGTCTAGAGGAAGAAAAGGAACCTTTCAATGATTTTAGCTGAGGTGGGACAGCCTGGAAAAGGAGGAAAAGTATCATCTATGCAACCACTTTTCCTTCCTTGTAACAGATGGCCAAAGTCAGAACTTTTTGTATTTTGCAAGCATCCAGTTAATTTCTCTCTTACCACTGCTCTGTATTTCTTTTAAGTGCCAAGAATGTTGGTGCCTCTGGGCCTCTGGGCCAGCTGTTCCTTCTGGCTGTTCCTAAACTATAGATGTGTGGTTCATTCTCCCATTCCTGAAGTTTGGCTTAATTGCCAAGCCTTCTCTCCTCTTGTACATCTATTACCTAATGTAAAAATATGCACAAGGTGGCTATTCTAGGAATGAATGACATCAGCCTCATAAAGGCTTTTGAAAGTTAATTTCTTTGAATAAAATTCTACTGATTCCAAAACTGGCCTGAGACCTTTAGTAACTTCCCAACACTGTCTACTTACTGTTACTATTCCTACCGATCCTCAATTTTCTTCTCACAAGGCCAGAAATTCAAATCCAGACCCCTCTGCTAGCTTCCTTTAAAATCAATTTAATGGTAAGAAGAAAAAGTAGACTCTATACACTTTGCAACACTCTGGCATTATCCATTCAATCCACTGAAATCACACCAGCCAATGGTCTAGATGCCGGACAGCACATCAATTTAAGAAGTACGTGAGGGTTTAAACACTTACACTAATGTCGTTAGTCTGTTTAAAGAAGGTGTTGCCAAGAGAAAATGCACTCATCTTGTGCTAGCAAGATCCAAAGCAAAATGACTGAAAACAGGAAAACAAACAAAAACCCACAATGTGACCATTCTGTGAATTTATTAATCTTGCCATTTTCACCTTCTGACATACATTCATTGATTCAAAGTGTTTTAACATTCTAGAGAAAATGTGAGACCATGCCACAGGCAAAACTCTACACATGCTTAGGGTTTTGGTTGTCCCTCTCTGCGGAGGGGGTTAGCACGGCTATCACAACCAGAGGTGATTCAGAGCCCAACTAGTTCTCCAGACCTTGGCTGATGAACTTTTAAAAATATCTTGAAAGTCACTGAGTGCAATGGGACATCTTAAATTCAGTAGAGACCTATTGGGTCTTGGGGACTTAGAGAAAATGTTCAGGAGATAAAGGTTTTGGGGGGATTCTCAGAGAATTGCTCTCATTCTAGCTAAGTATATGATGAAATTGAGTCCTACAGAAGCTCCCCCCACATCCCTTCCATGTGCAGGTATTTGCTGTGTTTATCCCATGGTCCGTGAGGATGACTTTGTAGCAGGAAAGTGACGGGAGCAACGCAGTCTCAGCTCCACACTCACTGCTTAACTTGCTTCCTCTGAGTCTCAGTTTCTATCAGGACTTGTTTTCAATCCTTTACCGAAAGACCTCTCTTGTTCCTTACGTAATGTAAGTTACATAAAGGGTACCTTCTTTTTTCTTCTTCCTCTCCCTTCTCTTTTCTTCTCTATTTTTTCCTCTCATTTGGAGACAGCTCCTAAAGGCTGAGAGAGCACCAAGCAGCTGCTTCTCATCACTTTGCTGACTGAATTCACAGCATTTACTTTCCTTTGCCCCCTTCTACTCAGATGGAAACTCACTGGCAAGGACGTATACATACTCCTCCCCACACAACTTTTCCTCCCTTTTTATCAGGAAAAACATTGGAAAAACGGATTTCATGCCCAGGCTCCGAGTGCCTGAATTTCCGTCCATCCTCAGATCCATTATCTCAGTAACAAGGGCAGAGTAGATAACAAAAACCTGACCAGCCTCCTCACTTCTCTCAGCCCTGGGACCAGCAGGCTGGCTTCTCCCTCCTCTTTGGGAACAGCACCTGAGAGGCTTTTTTTTTTTTTTTTTAAGGAATTCAACTCCACCACAAATGGAGCAAGAATTTGCACCATGCATAGTTGGTAATTTCCAAATAAAATGATTTTCTTCCTTTTTTCACATGCAAATTCAAGAGAAGATAAAGTCAGTGCCGCTAAGCATGAGCCACAGGGTAGTGGTGAGGTGCTGCTTTAGAGAATTTTGCTCTGAATAGTTACCTGGAATGCACGGCGCCCTTTCTAGGTGACATGTTGGGTACTTGAAACCTCACAATTTCTTGTCTGAATGACCTTTGGCCCACTTCCAGGGTTTTCCTGGGCCTCTTCCTGGAATGCGTTCTCTGAAGGGCAGACTGTGCATGTCCTTGACCTCAGTGGTGGGCAAGGTGTAGCTCTTTATGGGGGTGCAGATAGAACCTAAATCCCATGCTGAAAGACAAAGGCGGAACGGGGTGGGAAGTCGCAGAGAGGAGCTTTTATGTTCTGGCACAGAATTCACAGGACACGGAGGGCCATGAGCTTGAACTGGGTCTTGGAGATTTTCACGAAGGTCAATGTCACAGGGTAGAACCATAGAATGTGCTTTGACTGGTAGTCAGTGAGCTCGATACTGAGTGTTTGAGTACTTAGACTTATACTATATTTTCCCTATTTGCATTTAGGCCCGAGGCTGTCCCACACTAAAGGAGACAGTAGGGGAGAAGATACGCTGATTTTACTGGGCTCCTTGATCTGTGAGCTAAGTCAGCAGAATGAGCTAGTACATGTAGTCAATCAAGGTCCAAGAAGATATAGAATATTCCAGAAGCAGTAAGTTTTAAATAGCTTCTGCTATGGCCTATAGTTACAACTGTTTCATTTTATTAGTAGCTATTATTTTAATCTCTCATTGTGCCTAATTTATGGTGGGGATAATACACCACAGCCCCAAAATCCTCAGCGAGCTTGTAGTGGGGAAACGGAGGCTATGCGAAATAACAAGGCTAAGTGTTAAAAGTCACTATGAGCCAACAAATAAGGGAAGGCTACTAAATTAAAGGGCAGCTCACTGGAGGAAAAGTTAGGAAGGCTTCACGGAGGGGACCTTTAATCTGAGCGTTAATATGGCAATCCCACATGTTGGTTGGAGGAAGAAAAAAGTATTTTTGGAGAGAATGAACTGTGCAGGGAAATAGAGGCACGAAAGGGCTCCGACCTCCATTGGAGGGTTAACTCTGTCACTAAATTGTTGAGTGACTTTTGAGTAAGTTGCTTAGTTTCTCTCAACCTCTGCTGACTCGTCTTCCTAATGGGAAATCATGAAATAACTTGATAATCGTGTGAGATTAGGGGTTGGAAACACGTATTTTAAATTCTGAAGCGATCTCAATGATTGTTTAAAAGTGAGGCGTTGGGCCTGGATCTCTCTAAATCCCAGATGGGGAGTAGTCTGCTGATTATGGGAAGAGAGTCAGGAAGTCTCCAGGGGCGCTGTCCCCACACGTCCTGAGAATCCACGCCATCACGCCTGGCTGTTCTTGCAGAAAGAACCCTGTTCGGGGGTGGGCTGGGGGTAGGTGCTGCGTAGGAATGGCGTGTGGGCCGGCGTGAGGGGAAAGTTCGGCAGTGGAAGGACCCCGAACTTGTGCTGGGCACCCCACTTCCCTTAGAACTGAGCCAGTGCTTCCCTACAGCACAGTGGTGAGGCTGAGAGTGTGAGCTGAGGACATGCCGCAGAAATCACAGGATCTTCTAGATCCGAGGTCAGGCTTCCTCGATTCCCCTTTGCAGAGTCCTCACCCCCAAGGGCCAGCCTTCCTCTTCCTTCTCAGGCAAGGGTCAGCCATTTGGAAGTCCGCGATTGGTCTGGGGTGGCTGAATTCTATGTAACTTGAGGACAAAGACCTTGTCTTACATAAATCAGAATTCTCAGGATCCTGTGCTGATAATGAGCGTGGTGTCTATTTGTCGAGTGGGTGAGTTATTGGCAGGAGGTGCTCCTGCAGGCTGACAGGGCTTCCCTCGCCTGCTCACTTAGACAAAGTGCTTTGTGTGCCCTGATCAAGCCCCTCCATCCCGGGCAGCCCAGCCCTAATTGCTGAGTGCTAGCCCAGTGCATCTTACTGGGGTCATCTCCTTCAGGGCAGGCCCCCGGCACTGGGACATTGACAGCGCCTGTTTCACATCTGTTTTTACTTGGGGCCAGGCCCCCTGGGTCACTGCCTTGGCCCAGCTATCTCCCCTTTCACCTTGTTCCCACTCCAGGTCAGAACACAGAGACCTTCTTTTCTTTTCCCATCCCCCGGGGCTGGCCTTTGCTCCCTGGCCAGACTCCGTGGGCCCCTGGCCTGTTCCTGCTCAGCGTCTTCCAGCCCAGCCTGCTGCCGTTGCTCGCGAGGCCCTGCTCGCCGGAACCTTTGGGTCTTGGGATGTCAACAAGCACATGCAGCAGAGGAATCCGACCTGCTGGAGGTATCAGTCTCCAGAAACTCAGCGGGCAGGGAGGTTTCTTGTCGTTCATGCTGTGCCAGCTCGATGTTTTGGGACTTAAGGCCTCTTCCCCTCTTACTTCGTATCGGGGGCAGAGTTGATGGGAAACACCTCGATACAGGTGCAGCTCTTGGTAACGAAGAAGAGAGAGAATCTATCAGCACCCTCTTCTTTCTTTGTGAAGAGTTTTGGGAGGCACTAATGCATTCTTTGCCCCAAAGAGCTTGAATAAAAAAAACATTCTTTGCAAAGGAGTACTAGATGGAGGAGTCAGGGGCTTCTGAGGTGACAGGAGTGCCCTTAAGAAAAGTCAGTGGTGGGGCTGGAGGAAGAGAGGGGCATTCAGATCACTTGCCTGGCAAGCGCAAGGCCCTGAGTGTCATTCCCCAGCACCACACACGCTGGGTGTAGTGGTGCACACCTGTAATCCCAGCAGTCAGGGGGCTGAGGCAGGAGGATGGCTATGCATTCAAGTTCAGCCTGGGCTACGTAGCAAGTGCAGGACCAGCCTGGACTATAGATTTGGCCCCTGTCTCCAAGAAAAGAAAAGAAAACAAAAAGAAAGAGAAGAGAAAAGAAGGGAAGAAAAGAAAAGAAAACACAGTGGAATAACGTGTGTGGTCTTTGACCTGAAAGAGTTGCTGATCTCTCTGTGAAGATGGATCTAACCCACATGAAACCAAGGCAAATCGGTGAAAGAACGGGTCATGTGACAAATTGTGGAGCACAAATTCTAAACGCGGTGAAAAGTCTGCAAGGACAGATTGCGGGCTGGGAAGATCCGAGAAGTCTTCTTGGAGCAGGTGCAAGGAACATGGGCCTGGTCAGTAAGGAGGGGACCGTGTGCATGTGAGTGCGTATTTTATCTCCAGCATCTCTTCACCCAGGTGTGAGCATCTTGTACAAATTAATGGCGTTAAAAGGACAAGAAAAGATGAAGGGGACACACGAATGGGGGAAGGAAGGGACCGGGGATGGAGACCTGGGACCCAGAGAACGGGAGTGAGGCCAAGTCGGCAGGGAGCGCGGAGAAGAGAGCAAAGCTAGCCAGCCGCCCTCGGACCCCACACGTGGGTGTTGGGCTACCTGGCACTGCATGGGGTGCCCCACGGGAGAGGGGGACTGAGCTGGGATCGCTTTTCACTGTCTGAGCTAGTTTTCTCATTCAAGGGCGTTATGGGAAAATACTGCTAGCGTCGCAGAGATCCAAAACATGGTGTGGCAGATAAGCAGGGAGTGACTGCAGGAAGGGTGACTGCAGGTAGGCGGGACGGGTCACCGACATTGGCCCGAATTCCGCAGCAAAGCCAAACAGTTGAGACTTTCACACCACAGAGTCAAACCCAAACACGACTGTAAAATGGGAGGGAGGGGCAGGAGGAAGGGAATCACGTGCCTGTGTGCGCAAACTGCAGCTGCGCCAGAATGGCGGGGCAGGACAAATCTGCTGCGGTCCTGTTGTCCCTGTACTGCCCGTGAAAACCTGTGGGAAACTTGGCCTGTATGTGAGGCTAGGACAGGAGCAAGAGCTGGCACTTGTTACTTAATGAGGCTCTGTGTGTCTTTGCTTGTGTCAAACACATATACTGAGTGTCTCTTACGCCTGGGCCTGAGTCTGTGCGCAGTGATTTCTGTGTTTGATCCATTGTTTCTCTTCCGACAAGACTCACTGTCTGTTAAGAAGAGAGTTAATAAAGAGGTAAATGGAGAAATAACAGGGGAAGGGTCTTTCTTTCACCAGGAATATTTCAATACATAAAGGACAAGAAATATAGGGACACCCACTATAGCGTAACTGGCTCTTCTTGCAGAAATGGGCTTTTTAAGAAAAAATACTAGAAGAGGGTAAGACTGAACAAAGAAGCAAAACCCACGGTAGAGTGAGGTCAGGATGAAGCTGGAGGGTTTTTCTTTCTTTCTTTTTTTTAGACTAGTTTTGTAAATGGAATATGCAGAAACATTGAGCAGCCCAAATGGGCTTGAGGAGAGGGTGGCTCTGGGCCTTTGATGGGCCACATGGTCCTAGCCTAGAAGATACAACTCACTTGAACAAACAGGACCACAGGAGTGGGTAGAGGCAGAGAGGCTGAGTAATAGGGGAGTCTTCAGAGTCAGAAATATCTATAGCTGGGTGTTAAGCCAAGTTCTCACTATGTAGCTGCGTGGGCTTGGTAAGTTCAACCTCTCTGTCTGTGCTTTGGTTCTCTCGTTGGTAAAATAAAGACATTAATGCTTTCTGAGCTTTGAAATTTGATTATTATTTAGTAGATATGACCCAGAGGTTGGTACTCTGGAGCGTGTTTGTAGTAGATTCGTTCCATTTCGGCCTTTGTCCCTTGAGACACAGCAGGTGGTTGGTGGCTGGAGGTGGAGATGTTGGGCCTCCAGCAGCAGCACAGAGTTTGCAGCATGACATTAAATGGCATTTCAAAAATGAGAAGTAGGAGAAAGTGAAAGAGGCAACAGGCCATTGGCCGAGGGAGAGGCAACGCTGGGTCTTGCAGTTGCCCACTCTCTCCTCCAAGGACTCTTGCTTTGTGTGCAGTGTGCTATGATCCTGAAGGTGGAAAGGCTTGATCCCTTAAGACCTCTGAAAGAATTCACCCTCAAACACATGGTCTAGTTTGTTAGCATGGCTGAAGGACAGGTTGCTGAGTATACACGCCTGTATGTGTGCACAGAAGCACACCCACATGTAGCACTTTTATGCGTTGTTGTGATGCACAGGCAAATGTTGCTTCTAGTTTTTTTTTTTCTGTATAAGTCACTGTCTATTTAGTAGGAACTGGTGTGTGTGTGTGTGTGTGTGTGTGTGTGTGTGTACCAAAATAATGCACTAAAATTATTATTTTTTAAAAAAATTGTAATCCTGGTGCTAGTTCTTGCTGTTTTGTTCTGTGAAGAGGCTAGTTTCTGGCTGGACCAATGTCCACTGAGGTAAGCTCCTTTATTTTTTTCTATCTTCCAAGGTTTTCTCTCTCTCTCTCTCTCTCTCTCTTTTTCCTGGCTCCTGTTTCTAAAACTTAAATTCCCAGCCACGATTTGCTCTGTTCAATAGCAGTGCCTACTTGGTAGGAGCCAGAGAATAGTGTTCGTCTACTTCAGATCTCACTTCTTGGCACCTGTGGACTCAGGCTGTCTAGTACCCCACACACATGTTTTGAGGATACCAGATCCCAGCTTTTGGCTCCACCCATCTTTCTAACTTTCTCCATTGCCCTCCTCTCCTCTCCTCTTCTCATTTCTTCTCCTCTCTTCTCCCAAGACACTATAAGAAGACCTTGAGTTGATTGCCACTCTTGCCTTAAAGAGCTGTCAACCTTGACCTTAGCTCCATATTGGAACCAGTTGGAATGTTTTCCTCAAATCTCAATACCTGGATCCCACATCTAAACACTGTTCCAAATGGTCTGGGCATATACAGACACTTCTGATGTAGAGCTGAAATACACCCAAAGAGCTGTAGCTTTCCCTCAAAGAGAGAGTGGGTCTTTAGCCTTTATATTTCTGGGGCCATCTTGCCTCTCCAGATGTTCTCGTCAGGACCAGGCTTCCACGGAGAGACCACATCCATGGTGAGGAGCAGGATGCGGACACGCACTGCAACATTCGGCTTCCATTTCTTCCTCGTTCTCTTCCAGAGAAAGAAGAAGGGGCCTCTCTCTGCTTTCTTTTTTCTCTCAGAAACACTTTACACCACAATTCTCAAGCGAATTTTCACCCTGGGCTTTCGGTGCCTTTAAAATTTGTATTTCTCAGGTACTGTTGCATCCACAGAAACTTAAAGAATGTTGAAAGGAAAACCCCCGTTAAAACCTGGCATTCAGAGTTCTTGTTTTGAAAAGGAATCAAAAATCCCACTTTAGACATTAAAAAAAAATTTTTTTTCTTTTCCTTTTTGCCATAAAAATTCTACATCCTCCTACGGAAAATTAAAAGATATGTAAAGGAAAAAAAGAGTCAATAAAAGCATGGCTTTATATATGAACTAATTTCATAGGAGTCCCATAACAAAATGCCACAATCAGAGTGGTTTAAACAAGAGAAGGCAGTTTTCTTCTAATTCCGGAGGCTAGGAATCCAAGACTAAGGCTGAACCAAGATGGCCTCCCACCTGAGCCTCACCTGCAGCGCCCTCTGCAGCGCCCCCTGCTTGGGCTCGGGGGCTATCTTCCTGCTGCGTTGTCTTCACAGCTTGCTCCTCTGTGCGTGTGCACCCCTGGTGCCTCTGTGTGGCTCCAGACTCACTATTCTAATATGGACACTGAAGCTTGGAGTATGACCCACCCTGAAGGCCTCGTTTTAATTTAAATAGTTCTTTTAAAAGCCTGTATCTCCTTACCTACACACGATGTGCTCAGGGGTAAGACCTCAACAGATGTGTTTTGGGACACTCAATGCAACCTGTAATAACAGTGTTTCATTTATAGTTGCATGATGAAAGAATAACTCAGAGAAGCGAGAGCCAGAAAGTGTCTGTGTTCTGGTGCCTCTACTGTTTGTGAAGCATCTTTAGAATTAATATTTTATTTAATCCCCCAAATTCCTTATAAAGTAACTTATTTGGAGTAAAGACACCAGAGGCCCAGTCACTGGGGAGTTTTAAGTCACCGAGATATTAATTAAAAAAGAATTGAAGTGTGTACCTATAACTGTTGGAGTCTGGGAAGCTGAGACAGGAGCAGTGTGCTTCACAGCTGAGCCTGGGCAACTTAGTAACTTAGCAAGACCCTGTACCATAAACAAACAAAAAAGGAAAGGGAAAATAAAGAAAGAATTGAAAATAAACGTGTGGTGCTTGTTTCAATGCGTCTCTGTCTCCAGAGTATAAGGTGAACAGCAAGAGAATAAAATAATTAAAGGATGATTCTATCATCTGCGTTTTGAGAGGGGAAAATAGTTGAGAAAAATAACATCCGTGGAAGGTTAGTAAAGATCTCAACACACACGATGCCACGCTTGCAAGTTCAGTCAAAAACAGACATCAGAGTGTATGTAATATACAAACACTCAGTGAGTAATGTAAACGACGGCCATGAAAAAATATAAACTGAAGCACTGCGTAAGATTTTACATAACGTTAATGAATGTGTTAGGATAACGATAAATAGCTACACAAAGATGAACGCTGATTACAATGAGGACCCTATACTCTGCCTGATAGAGGAATGAGAGAGTGCAAGCTGAACTTGTATTCTGTTAGATTTTTTTAAAGGACACTGGTTTTGTGTTTATCTGCCTATTACTTATTAAAGCAAAGTTTTCTTATGTTGTTTAACTTTCAGCTTTTTTTTTTTTTTTTTGGTAGACTGAACCCAAGGCCTTTGCATTGAGCTATAAACTCAGCCCTTTTTAATTTTTTTTTTTTTTTGAGAGAGAGTCTAACTAATTTGCCAAGATGCCCAGGCTGGGTTCTAACTTGCTAGCCTTCTGTCTTAGCCTCCTAGAGTGTTGGAATTGCATGTGTACACGTGTGCAACATAGCATCTGGCAAGACTGGCCTTGAACTCGTGGGCTGCAATGATCCTCCTGCCTTAGCTTTCTGAGTAGATGGGACTATAGGTACGTGCCACCTGCCTGGCTTTCATTAGCTTTTTGTTTCTATAAAGTGCTTTTGAGTGAACTATCTTGTACAGAGTTGAGTGATTTTTTAAAAAAACGTTAATATTGTCATTGTATTTTAAAATGTTGACACTCATGTAACTTGAAATGCATTACCAAAGATCATTTAGCCCGTGAGTAGATCTAGAACTAAAACTCAAATACTTTGGTTTGAGATTCCATGTTCTTCATAATGCTCTATATTAGTCTGCATTTTCAACTCTGTATTAGTCAGAGATCTTTGATATGGACTCAGTGTTTTACATATTGTTAGCCTAGCCATTATTGCATGGCCTAGAATCTAGTATATTTTGATACTATCTAAGTTTTAACTAAAAAAATGATTTAACTATGATCTCAAGGATGTATATAATTTATAATGATATGTACTCATTTATCATTATCAGTGAAAAAATAATATTACCTAAACAAATGATAAAATGGGTGGGGGGGGACAACAATGAAAATTCTAGAAGCTTAAAGAAAATGAGAAAATTAGAAAGAGACACAAAAGAGAGGGAGAGGGGAGAAAAGAGATAGATAGGTAGGGAGAGAGAGAGAGAGAGAGAGAGAGAGAGAGAGAGAGAGAGAGAGAGAGAGAATAGATTATGACCTGAAGAAATAAACAGGATACTGGGACAATCGCTTATTTCTTGAGAGCAGATAAATTTTCAGGCAAGAATTTTATACCCAAGTAAACTATCTTTAAACTGCTATGGTAAAATAAGTACTCAAAAAATTTACTTTATGTTTACTTGTTCTTAAGAAGTTTTTGTGGGAAGTTCTTGTGTTTGTTTGGAAGGATGCCATTTAGTGAGAGACCAGGAAGATCCAACTCAACTGGCTATCTTATATGAACAGAGAGACTGTTATTAAGTCAAAAGTGGATAGTCATAATATTTGGTCAATTGTATCACCAAAATTTTAAGTTATTCCCTTTCTATTTTGTGAGATGTACATTTATTGGGATAACTCCTTTAGCATTACAAGATTAATTCTACAAGTAGTTACTAGATACATATATGATAATGACCAAAGAAAGAAAAGACCTTTTCTAAAAATTGAATGAATTTTTAAAAATCAAAGGCATCATGGGAGATGCATCAACAAATTTTTTCCTCACGTTTTGCAATGTATAAAAATGGCTGATACGCTTATGCTTAAACCAATCAGAAGCAAGGTGAAAGACACTATCGTGATTGACTTATGAAGTTCAGGAACACTAACAGAGGGGTAGAAAAATGCAACAAGTTCAGGATATTCTTCGAAAAAAAGAAGGATGCGCATCTGCCGCATCGCTGCAGCAAACCAGGGGTTAAACCAACACGGGAGTCGTAAGATCTAGATACAGTTAGGCTGACCCTGGAAAGGAGTCAGGAAAACCCTAGGTAGAGCAATGCTCGGGGCCCACGAGGCACAGGACTAGCCAGGACCAGGAAGTGCAGGACCCGGGCGGGAGAAGTTGGTGTAAGAAGAGAATGTGAAGAATTTTGTACACAAAATCTTAAATTATAGTAATGGTTAAACATTCAAAAAGGGGCATCCAGAATTTTTAATGAAAGCATAAATCATTACAAGAAAGAATAGAATTATGAAAACACTACTGATGATATTGATATCGCACAACGGAAATGTACCTGGTTGGGTTTCCTCCTCTACAATTAGCCTGAGGGTGAAAGTTACTTATTGAATCAGATGTAACCTCTATCAGTACTGACAATGAAAGAAAGACAGGTGTGTGTGTACGAATTAGGAGGGAGAAGGTGTGTCTAGGGAGGAGAGGTGGGAAGGAGCAGGGATGTTCACATCTTTATGTTAGAGAATGTCCAGAGAAACAGCTAAAACGTACTAGTACAGTTGTTAGAGCAAGAAATGAAAGTGTAATAATAACAAGAAACTTTAAAAAGTTTAAGAATAAATGCATAATTTTATTTACCAAGAGACTGCACTATAGTGAGGTCGGTTGAGACTATGTAAGCTAAGTTCTAAGCCACCATAGTGGGAATTCAAGATAATATTCAAAATTAATAGGTTAAAATGTAGAGGCAAAACACATCTGACGTGGAAATGTTCATCTCAGTGTTGCACGGAGTAAAAAGTTTGCTCTGGGGAGGGGACATAGGCCTGTCATGTGTGAGCCCTTTTCCTTGTTTCAATCACGTGCTCACATTTCATTCGGTAATTGGAAGTAGGTAAAAATTAATTTCTTTTTACTTTTTGGCCTCACCCGGTAAGCAAATCTTGTTTTATGAACTTTTCGCTCAGAGCTGCTTCGTAAACATCGCCCTCGGCAGTACAAAGTGTCTGTGATTCTTTTGAATGGCTGCATGATATTTTGTATGGCTTTTCAAGCCGTCCTTATTTAGACAAACTTACTCTCCTAGGCTCCTTGCGTTCTGTGTCTACGAATAACTGAAGATTTTTTTGTTTTTCTTTCTCTAAAGAGAGCTAAGTCTTGGGCCTTATTGTCACGGTGCATTATCCAAGTTCAAAGTGCCAGGCAGAGTTGTGTAGAGCAAGCAACCCCTGGGCAGTGTGTACCCAGCCAGGGACCCACGGGGCCAGGGGCTTCTCCTTCACAGCCTGGCTGGTATCAACCCCTGCTGCCCTCTGCGCTGACCCTGCCCACAAGTTCACTTGGGATGGAGCTGTCAGAAAGAGGGGGCTTCATTTGCAAAACAAGAACATGGTTTTAATTATCTTTGGAGCCTTAAGAAGGCAGTGGGGGGTGGGGATAGATTTATGGTTCTTAGCTCTCTTCTCTGCCGTTTATAAAACAGTATTTATCAGGTGTGAGGCACATGGCAGCTCTGGGGAGTGCCAGACAGGGATCAAAAGCGAAACATAAAACCTTCCCCTTTCAACATCTCTAATCTCCTCGTTCTATCTATAAATGGCCACATTAGCCTCCCAGTTCAGGGGAAAGATTCATTCTGACACTTGGCTGTTGGAGGCATCAGGACTGAGTGAGGGGCTGGCTTCTGTGTGCCAGGTCTGCCTGCCTCCCCTTTGATGTTTCCTTTAGACAAACGGAGAACTGGCCAGTAGCAGGCCGAGTGCCCTGCCCAGGGCGCCCCGCCCTGTGGGCCTGCCGCTGTCACTGCCTGTGGGAGACTGGCTTTCCCTGGGAAGCATTTAATGCCTTCTAGCAGAGCACCCCTGGAGGGCTGGCCGGGGAGCAGCGACCATTCACGCATCGCATCCACTCAAGGCTGCTCCGTCCTTTCAGGGCTGCTCCCCCCACTCCATTGCTGGGTGTAGGAGATTCTAATAAAAGTCTGAGGTCTGATACTTCAGAAAGTATCAGCTTTGGCTGATGGCAAATCTTGGAGAAAATAGATTCCCAAATTGACAAAACAGTTTTTAATGCTGAGTTTTGGCAAATAGAAAGTTGTTCATTAGTGGGGCTTTGTATTGAGTTGCGTTTTGTCCATAGGCTGTGGTGCAGGTTGGGTCTTGAAGGGTGGTGTCATGGGCTCAGTGTTCCTGAGTGCCTCCTCCTCAAGGTTCCGGGCTGAAGTCCTAACCCAGTGTGGTGGCCTTTGGAGATGGGGACTCTAAGAAAGTAAAGAAGACTGAAAGAGATCATGAGGCCACATGGGTGGATCTTTGATAGAAATTGTGTTAATGTGCATTTAAGGAGAGATGCCAGATAGAGTTTACTCTCCCTCCCTGCCACATGAGCACACGTGAGAAGGTGGCTTTCTACATGTGAGGAAGGGATCCCTCACCAGAAATTAAATTTGCTGACTCCGTGAGCCTGTACTTTCAGCCTCTAGAACTGTGAGAAAATATATTTCTGCGGTTTAGCCTGTGGTACCTTTGGTATGGCAGCCAGAACTAATACAGATGGGAGGGGTTTCCACGGAGAGGGAAAGAGAAAGAATGGAAGGTGGGGGGGAAAGGAAAACAAAGCCCTGCAGGTAGCTCGGAGGTGCTTGGGTGAGGGTAAGAACCGAGAGATTTCGTGTTTGACCAGTGGCTTCTGGAGTGTGTGCCATCCTCCTGAGTCGTGGCTAACTTACCAAGAGGAGCCTGCATAGGGCAGACTCAGGGAGCACAGTGCATTTGCCTCTAAGAAGCAAAACAATATCTTCTGATGTCACTCCTAGGAGAGTGTCTTTCTTCTTTATGCAAACTGGGGATACACATTTCATGTATTCAAGCATCACGCTGTAAAGTTCTAACACATAGAAACCTTGTGTTTATCTAGAATGCAAGGTTCACAAAAGTGGGCGTGGCATAGGTACGGTTGGTTTTAGTCCCGTCAAACACTCAGAGTTCAGCAAGTACCTAGGACACAGCCAAAGCTCCATGAGTCCTTATTGAGTCAGTAAGTGACTGAAAGTCTGGCCTCTCGCTCAGTTCGGGGACACCTGACTCCCGCACGAGGACTTGCTCTGCAATCTTAACTTTGACACTGAATAGCTGGGGGCGTCATCCTCTGTAACTCATCTTGAGAATGAGGAACGCTTGTTCAAAATGTTTATTTCACTTTTACAACTTACAACACTTAAACGTACTTTACTTATCTCCGCAACATTGTGAAGATTAAGCATTGAGTCAGTCTCTGAACTTATTTAATTGCTTTTTTTTAGAATCTGGGATTATTAAGTGCATGCAGATTTTAAGGAACCTGGAGTCCGGTGAAGACGCTAAAAATGAGAAAGCAAAAACCAATTGCAGATCCCTGTGACACCTGGTAAGGCAGGCTAGGAAACTTCCAACACTGCAGACAGAATCATCTATTAAAGATCTAGTAAAAATCTAAAAGTGATCAGATACTTCCAGAGATTGAGGTATTCCATTGACTTTATCTTTAGAATAAACTCTAAAAATTTTTTGTGACATTCTATGCTCTGCCTACTCAGATCATGTCCCTCCTTGACTTATCCTACGGAAGCCGATACCAAGCTGAAATGAGAGCTCCAGCCGTGGTGGGATTTATACTGTTCATTCTCTTGCCTCAGGTGAGTCTATGCATTGGGTTGAAATTCTCTTTCTATCGGTACCTCTGATTTTCCCTTTGTCTCTCTCCTCACAGGTCACAAAATAATTTCATCAATTCTAAAGATGGCCTTGTTTACTGTTGTATTGGAGTATCCAGAATAATTCTGATACATAGAAGATGCTTAGTGAGTATTCAGTAGCTAGGCTTGATGGTACAGGCCTGCCTATAATCCCAGCACTTTGGCAGGCTGAGGCAGGAGGATCAAAAATTTGAGCCGAGTTTGGGGCAACGTAGAAACTTGGTGAGAACCTGTCTCAAATAAGCAATAAAAGGGGAAGCTGGGGATATACCTCAGAATGAAGGTCCTGTGTTTAATCCGCAGTACTGATAAAAAAAAGGATTGGTTGAATGAATGATTGATTCCTTAGGGAAAAGTTCAAGAAAAATGTCAATAAATACATGTACATCTGAATCATAAGCATCATACGTATTTCATTATCTATTTCTGTGGTGCTGGGGATCAAATCCAGGGCTTCACGCATACCAGGAACACATTCTATCTCAACCACATGTCCAGTATTAAATATTTTTTTAAATATAGAAAATCTCTAAATTAATAAAGAGCTATCATTTCAGCACTTGTTTAAACTTCTCTCAAGTCATAAGGATTTATTAGGTCAAAGTGACTTCTACAATTAGAAAAAGCTAATGATATTTTAAAAAAATTTCCTTCAACTTTTATAACTTATAACGCGGGGAGGGGAAAACCTGGATACAAAAATCAAAAAAGGACTTGAATAGACATTTCTCCACAGAAGTCACACGAATGGCCAGTAATTATGTGAAAAGATGCCCAACAAGTGATGGCGAGGATTTAAAAAAACTAGGACGCTTGCTGTTTGTTGTTACTGATGTAACACAGAAGGGTTGACTTGGGAAGTTCATGGACAGTTCCTCAGAAACTAAAACATAGAATTGTCACAGCAGTCAGAAATTCTGCATCTAGGTAGACCAAAAATAAGCAGAAAGAAAGGAAAAAAGAAAGAAAGAAAAGCAAGGGGCTCAAGCAAAAATCTATACAAATATTTATAGTCACAAGAGCAAAAGTTGGAAGTAACCCAATGCCCATTGAAGGCTGAATGAAAACAAAAAGTGGTATATATATATATATATATGGAACTATTCCGCTTTATGAAGGGAAGAAATTTGGATACATTCTACCACAGGGATGAAGTTTAAGCCAACTAAGGCAGTTGCAAAAGGACAGATGTACGTTTTCACTTGAGTCATCAGATTCACAGAACCAAAAAGTAGCAATGTAGTTCTGGGAGATAGGAGGAGTGAGAAATGAAGAGTATGGTGGGTTCTGAATTTTGGTTTGGGAGGCTGAAAAAGTTCTGAGTGGGCGATGGTGATGGCCGCAGAGCAATGGAAACGTATTTGACGCTATTGAACTCGACATTTACAAATTAAGATGGTAGATTTTATGGTACTAGGTGTGTTTTACTAGAACTATGAAAAACTGTGGTCAGCTAAAAAGTTCCAGCTGGAAAAAAATTATCTAAAGGATCCTGTTTATCCCTAGCTACAGGAGGAATCTCTTAGCGTATTAGCTGGGACTCTGAAGGCAGTAATCAGTGACAGAATCAAAAGGTCGCAAGTTGTCACTTTTCTAGACAGACTTCCCCTAGTCACATGCTCATAATCTTGCCTGCGTGACTTGGTTTCCTTTTTGGTCTTCTCTGTTGTCACCTAGTTTGGGAACCCCAGAACAGCCCATGGTGGCCAGTGGGTGGCAAGCAGCTTTCTCAGCGTTTCTTTCACCAAATGTTAATGAACCTTTAGACGTTATGAGATGTTTTTTTGGAATGATGAGTTTTGTGGTCAAGAGGAGCTACACAGCTTTGTGTGTGTGTGCATGTTACTGTTTTTGTAGGTTTTCCCAGAGCATTTTATAGGAAAATGAACCTTGCCAGTTTCCCAGATCAGGGCAGAGCACACGCAGAGTTCCTAAATATTTTTGATAGCTACCTTATTTTCCTCCTCAACACACTTTTCCAAGAAAATTATTTAGAAAAATTTTCACTAAGTCAGTTGCTAACTCTGTTTGCTGGGTTCCATTAGTTCACGAGTTTTATGTGTGTGTTCCAAGCACAAGAATTGCTCATGGATCTAGGCTACAAATCTTTTCAGTTCTTCAAAACAACTTCCATAAAATATTCTCTGAGAGAGTCGGAATGATTTGATTTGGTATGATGCAAAACACGGGCTCCATGGTTAAAAGAGTTGCTGTCAGCAGAAATAGACATTGCCTACTGGCAGAGTGCAAAAATGAGTTGGTTCACCTCACTTGAGTGCCCCATATGAAGCTTTGAATTTTCCCAGAACTTTAAAAGTGCATGATGTTCACATACAGATCCATAATTTTTTATTCAAAGTTCTAAATTTCCAATGTGTTTGTAATTCGGGACTGGTGAGTCTTACAAATGTAACGCAGTTCTCGTACCATCATGGTGTTCCTTGGTCAGGTCTGGAGCAAATGCCTTCGTGTTGGCTTGCTAGTCATGCGTAGTAGGGTTACTAGAAACTATAAACAAACATATCCCTCAGCATCAGATTTTGTTGCCAAAGGAGTTTCAGTGACTCACTAAAAATAACTTTTGGTTTTAGAGGTTTTGTTTTTTTAGATTTTGTGTTGGTGGATGTAAGGTCATAGGCATTGCAGTAAAAATGAGGCTGGGTGAATGCTAAAGACTTTTATCAATACCAGGACTTTATCTTCTTCAATATTCTGAATTTCAGAGGAAGGGTGGTGAAGTTTCCATAGAGATAGCACTTTAGAAAGAAGGTCAGGAGTGATATCTCCTACGTCTATCATCCATGGTTCCTCCTGTGTGACTATCTTTAATACGTTTTTATGAAGAACTAATTCATTCATTCTAGCTCTCTCTTTAGCTGAAGAAGGAGGAAACCCTTAATTAAATGTAGAAATATAAAATAGTTCCAAGACCTCTGGCCACACAGAATGGTAAAGTGATCATGGACCTCCAAGGTGGGCATCACTGAAGTGATGATATATAGCGGACTAAACCAAGATCCGGAAGTTTCCAACTACTTATACGACCTGTGGTAAATCCCATATAGCAGTCAACTCAGTCTTCCCATCTCTAAAATAACAATTAGACAGTCACTTTGTGCTCAATTCAGTTGCTCTAATCAAACAACCCGATCTGCTTATAGATTAACTTCATGTGATGTATCTGTGCGGTAACAAACTAGAAACTCATCATGGTGCCTCCCATTCTAGGAGACAGCCTTTGAGAGAATAATGTTCCCCTGGGAGACGCAGAAAACTTAACGCCCTTCATTATTATTGACATTGTCATTTACCCATATGATCTGAACCATACAATAAATACTTTCAATATGAATTTCATTTAGATTTAATAAGTCAGAATTGAAAACTCTAATGAAATGCCAATAGATTGATTAACAACATATGCTTTGAAGTTTGTTGAATATGTATCCCCCAAAGATTTTTATAAAAAAGTCCAGACGTGGAAATTTACTCTGCAATTTGTTTATTTTTTTTTTCAGAGTTGAAATAGCTCTCAAATGTTCAGTCCTGAACAAACAGAAAAACAGCAGGAGGATATTAAAAAAAGAAGTCTGAATTTCAGGCACATAGATCTCAGCAAGAAGCAAGACCAGACTCTTTAAAAGTGGTTGAAAATAGAAAAATTGATACCTGGTTTTCCCAACCCCTACTCTTTGACCTCTCCCTATCTCTTCTGATCTTGTAACTTTCCCCCCATATCAATTAAAGATTCCTGACATTGTGCTCTCCCCGTTTTTATCCTTCCCGGGGAGCCAATATGAAACAGAAGCTTTCTGCTAATTTTTCATTATCCTAGCTTAAGGAAAAACAGCGAAGAATCATTCCGTAGATGTAGCTGGTCTGAGCTCCGGTTCTCACAGCTATTACGTAACAGAGCCGTGATCAGTACTGTTTCGCCTCAGTCCTCCAGGCTGACTGCCATCCCAAATTATAATGAGATCGTTTCCTTCATAACTTGTGGTTGCAGTAAATACCCTGTTATGGCATAGGGTGAGACAGCTTCGACCATGACATGTGCTTCATGTAGTTGGGTCCTTACAAGTTCAGCACCTGAGAAAAATCAAGGGGAGAATTGAAAATCACATCCATCTGGGCGTTAGCATGTGTTAAGCAGGTTTTTGATGTTAGAGGGGTTTAAGTGCCTGACTGGTACACCTCAGGGCAAGGTCCAGCCTTCCTTGGGAATCTGTTCTTGTTTTTCTCTCTTTTCTCCTCTAATCAGTCCCATTCAGTTTTCAATTCTCTTTCTCACTTTGCAAAATGCCAGACAAATTACTGGTCTCCTCTATGAACCCCTGTTTTTCTTTTTGTTTCATCCTCTTAAAAATATTTTAGGGTAAATCTTACTCAAAATACATTATTTAGTGAAAATTTAGGCACACAGTTAAAGGAAAGACCTTGATATGACTATTATAGCTCTTGTTTTGTGTTCCAGTCTTCTGGATTGTGCATCTTGTCTTAAAATACTCTGAGCCAAGCTTGGTGGGAGATGTCGGTCTGAACTCAAAAGAACAGAATGCTTATAAAAGTGTGGATTGGAAAGCACAGGTTGAAAAATCTTCAGATGGGAAGGAGATATGTATAGATAATTGGTCTAAAGACCGTGCATGCTATGCTGCGGCAGAAAGTGCGTTGGCATTTTGCCCTAGTTCAGAGACTTTGCCTGAATTTGAGATTAAGGGCAGTGAACTACATAATCTGGTGGAAGAAATCTCAGTGCAGCCCAACGTCTAGACTGTCAGTTAGGTACTGCTTGCGGCTTTCAGCCAACAATATGCTGAAAAGCAAGAAAACGTGGCAGAGAACAATGATGTCAGAGGTTTTTAGTTCTGCAAGACTGGATTGGACTGCAAAGGTGGGGCAGAAGAGCACAGGGATGTTAAAGCGATTAGCATTAAGAAGAAGCTGTGTTAGTTACTTTCTCGACACTGTGACTTAATACCCAACATCCACAGATTAGGGGGGAAAGATTTATTGTACCTTACGGTTTCAGAAGGTCACAGTCTATTCACAGGTGGGTGGCTGGGAAATTATGGGAGGACATGGCAGGGTTAGAGTGGGGGCAGGGCCAGAGCTCCAGTGGCAGAGGTCTTCACACCATGGTGGTGCAGAGAGAGACTGGGAAAAAGGGTGAAACCAGGACACATCCCTCCAGATCAAGCCCACCCCCCTTCCAGCCAGGCCCCACCTCCCAACCCTACACAGTATCCATAGGAACATGAGGCTTTTGGGGGACACTTCAGATCCGAACTATGACAGAAGCCAAACACTTGAAAGTAAGACTGTAAAGAAGATTTTTTTTGTGGGTGTCTCAGGAATCAAGGGCCCACCCTTTACCAATTGAAGGGTGCCAAGGTAAAAGACCTTACTTACTCTGGGAAGTGTACCTCAGGGCACCCTACAGGAACAAGAAGTGTTTGTCCACATCCAGTAGCTTAGAGTTCAGTCATTGAGGCTCATAAAGGCAGCTGCAGCCAAAGGCCAGGAGGGCCAGACTACTGCTCCAGCCAAGGCAGACCTTGGTGATGCCCACACAATCCTGGTTTTACAAGCTTGCAGGGTACAAGAGTCATACAGGCTTCCCCCTAGCTTTCAAAGGAAGGCCTGGGAGGCCAGGCAGTGTGCCCCAAGCGGGCAATGAATGAAGTTGTAAAGATGAAGCCCATGGTGCACTGGAGATCCCAACAATTTGGAGAAGCCAGAAGCTTAGGTCATCCTCTGAGGAAAGCCAGAGGTTGTGAGTGGAGCCAGCCCAAAAGAGAGAATATGGAGCCTGCAGCCACAGGCAATGCTAGTACCCCCCAAAAACTCGTGTGCCTATGGATACTGCGTAGGGTTGGAAGGCGGGGCCTGGCTGGAAGGGGCAGATGCTTGGGCTTGACCTGGAGGGGCGTGTGCTGGTTCTGCCCTTCCTCCCAGTCTCTCTCTCTGTACCACCATGTTGTGAAGATCTCTGCTACTGGCGCTCTGGCCCTGCCCCTGCTCCAGCCCTGCCATGGGCTCCCACCATTTTCCAGCCACCCTCCTGTGAATGGACTGTGACCTCCTCCCTAAATTGTGGGTGTCAGTTATTGAATCACAGGGGGAAAAAGTAACTAAGACAAGACACCTCCCTTGAAAAAGAAGCTTTATTTGGTTGAAATCTGGAAAGAGTGATTGAATTATGCGTCAAACTGACATCTCTGTGCATCACCCATGAGAACAGAAGTCAGCAGAAGCCGCACGTAGAAAGTCGTCTACCAAGCCCAGGACAAAACGAGACTATTGCGGTCATGCAATCATTCATGTTGTTAGGAAGTGAAAAGTCAAAGCAAATGCTAAAAGCAACACCACGTTGAACAACAAGCAAAACTCTGTGGTTGCAAGTAAACTGGGGTCCGGTGAACCTACTGTATAAGCAAACAAAGGAAGTCCGTTAAGCAAAATTAAATATTTAAATTTGTGCACTACCCTGCTCAATAAATATCTTGACTTTACTACCTGGTTTCTCCACTGTAAGAAGAAAAAAATCTATGCTAAAATGTATATTCCAGATTGCTTTATATACATTATCTAAATTAAGTCGTCGCCTTCCCTAGCATTCAAAAACACTTGAATACGAGCAAGCTTGCATTGACAATCCAACATTCCGTGCCAGTGCATGGCTCAGAGGATAAGATACTGAGGCAGAAGAGAAAAAGCATGCTGGAGCAACAATTAGAGTCTCTTAGTTACTTATTCATTGCTATGGCAAAATACCCAACATCCGCAATTGAAAAGAGGAAAGGTTTATTTATCTTACAGTTTCAGAAGGTCAGTTGGTGGAGAAGCTATAAAGGTGAAGGTATATCTCAGAGATGTGGCTGGCAAGCAGATCCATTGCAAACAGAAGCCAAGGAAAGTGGGAATAAAGTGAAATTCGTAGTCTCAGGCTAGGCCAGAGACTTCCTACCAGAAGGTGCAACAGTGGATCGCCCGTCACCTGAATCATCTGTCTCTGTTACCTTGCTTTAAGTGTCTTTTCATTCGCTGCCTGTGGCCTTTGGATGTTTCATAGCTTTTGTGTTCCTAGGCAAGATTGGTGCTCAAACTAACGGCATTGTTGGAGACAACACAGCCCGGTGTGTCACAGGTAACAGTGCTGGATGGTGTCCTAGTTGGAAAGCGGAATGGGACACAAATCCAATCGTCCTGGCAGCAGAAGGACCACTTCAACAGTTCCTTTCCTACAAGTGACAAGAGAGGGTGGGGGGTGAGAGGCTTTACTTTGTTGGTCACAAAGGGTAGAAAGTGAGTCTATGAAGGGGGTGTCTATGAACGCAAAATTTGAGAACAGATTTACTTTTAAAAAGTCACACTGGCAAAGTTGGTATTTCAGAAGTTTGTTAAGATACAGGATGTGTCAGAAGCAAGGATCCTAAGGAAAAGGAGCAGGAACATACCGACGAAAGGAAATAAGGAGGCATCTTGAAGAGGCATGCTTAGTTTTAGTTTAAACAGCGTTTCACCTGCTCAGAGCCTGAAGTGTGATGTGTTCCCATCTATGAGCAAAACCTGACTGAAAGCAAAACGTAATGGTAATGCAGGAAAAAAGCACAGACTGGTGAGTCCTCTGTGGGCGTGATCCCCCTAAGCATTGGTTTTCAGCTGCAGTGACAACGATGTCAACGAGACCCTGCTGATTTTGAAATGAGACTACTGGTGCAAATGTGCGTTTAAAATCAAGACGAAATTACCATTTAAAGTTTTCTTGTGATGCTAAGAGACTCTTGAATATTTATGTACCTACAAGATAATATTTTAAAGGGAATAAAATCTCCAATGTTGCCCATGTTGGCATTCTCTTTGAAAACACTGGTTTTTTTTGACATCTTTATGTCCTGATAATCTACAGAAGCATGTGTAAAAAACAATAAAAAGGATATAAATAAATAAGACAGATAATTGATTTTAGCCTAATCTGAGCCTGGAGAGCAGGGAAGGAATAGCATGCGCCCTTCTACAGAACATGTGAATATTCCAAAAATGAGTGAAAAAGGAGAAAAAGTTACCTTTAGCAAATA
>PVKB01003712.1:0-106752 GCA_004027205.1 Ctenodactylus gundi
GGGGGGGGGAAATTAGTCAGCTTCTAGCAGTGGAAAGTTGGAGGAGGTCGTACAATGATGACCTTCTCAGGTCCTAGCCCCAATAAACAGTAACAGTAAAGATGTCAGCGCCACGGAAGGATAACAGAAGGTGGGCACAGATGGAGAGAGTCACTGGGCAACCTCCTGCGGAGACAAGAGTTGTCTAAAACTGTTAGAGAAAAGCCGAGTACTATTTCCAGCCATCTCTCTGTGTGTCACTGTGTCAGACCACAACACTGGAGGCTTCATATACAAAAAACAAACAATCTTTCAAGTTGGGCTAGTGAGGCATGGCCATCTTGATTTCAGGCCCCAGAACATTTTTCCCAAAGGCCCATGAACCCTATTTGTTCATGTAATGTTCCAAGTCCATCTCCTTCATGTCTCCACACTTCCTAGAACCCACAGAAGACTTCTACAGAGTCCATCCATGGAGGGAACCTTGCAGTTAGCAGAGTCTCATGACTGCTTCAGTTGAGTCCATGGATGGATGGATGGATGGATGGATGGATGGATGGATGGATGAAAGGATGGATGGGTGGGTGGGTGGACAAATGAATGAATGCATGACACCCCTAATTTAGACATGAAAGAAACGTATTTCTGAACCCCCAAGGCAATGACTGTAGCTTGGTGTTCAGGATGAGTAGGCAAGTAATTAAGGAATCAAATCTTAGCCATTTACTAGCCCAGTAGAGCCAGGTGGTAAGTTAATGTTCACAACAACCTTATAAACCAACCAGTGTTATCAGCCCCATTTCACAAAGGAGAATATGCAAATGGGGCTCAGAGAGGCTAAGGTGACCATATTCTCTGGACCAGGCACTACATTATAGTGACCTTAGCAGGCAGAAGCACTGGCTCTTCCAGAACTGGTGCTTGTTTTCTGCTGTGGAAGGGAGATTTGTGGTGGGATGGTCATGCCAGATTTCCTCACATCTCCAGCTAAGTATGAACCCTGGCCCTGAACAAAAGTGCAATGACAAAACCTTATAAAACATATAAAAACCAAGACTCCTCCCACATCTTCCCATATCATCAGAGGACATGAATTAGCACCTGCAAAAGGGGAGCCACTTGCCTTTCCAAATGTCACAAGCCTGCCAGCTGATGATTAAAGACAGCATGGAGGGTTTTGGAGACATAGACATCAAGGCCATATATGACATGGTAATTGTGGGGAGAGAAGAGGATCTGGCACCAGATGGGTCACCAAAGTCCCAGGTCTTCAGGACTGGTTAGGACTTGAACCTGGGTGCAGAGGGAGTTGGTGGCTGTGACCCAGCCCACTATATGGCAAGTCATGGGAGAGCTCCAGTGAGTGTGCCCCAGCATTAAGTGACAGCAGGCTGAGACATGGAGAACTTCTGGCTTGGGGGGGAAAAAAAAAAGTGCTGTGGAATTTTAAAAGGAGGCAAAAAGTTGGAGAAATGCCATTCTAAAATAGGACTCTCGGATGGTCAATGAAGCCAACAGTAGCGTTCAGTAAAATTGAGTTGCCTAAAGTCCCTGCCATGAAGGTGGAAACCCAAGACAGGACACAGCTCAAGGTGTGGACCAATCACACAGACACCTGGGGGGCAAGACTAGTGAGGTGTCCGCTGGAACCCTGAACACAGCACTACAACTTCTCTCCCAGGTTCTTGTCAATGTATTCAACATTAAGCAAAAAGTCTTGCTGTTCAGCCCTGAAATATATACCACATTTATCAGTTGACTTTCCTGAAATCATGCCTTACTGAGCTATGACTACTGTTGAAATCTCTTTGCTATGTCAGAATCTTCTAAAAAAAAAAAAAGAAAGAAAGAAAAAAGAAAGAAACCAGAAAGGTTAGGCATCAAAATGTCCAAAACGTGACACGCAAATTCAAAAGGAATTAGCATTCCATTCTAACCATGATGGACCACCCCTTTGGTCATCTCAAGCACTGAAGACAAGACCCTTTGGAATGGCTAACAGGGACAGTGGCACAATACTCTCCATATAGCTGCCTGCCTGCCTGTCTTTGTTCACACCGCTCACGTTCTTCACGTGACGACACACGATTCACATAACTACAGGCTTTTACTGCCTTTACCAAGTGCTAAGAGATTCTTCAACGATTTTCTTAAAGTCTCAAATTGCACTATTACTTTATTTTAAGTTGGAAATCAGTACTGTGTCCCAGTGGAGAAGAGTAACTAAAACAACCAGCTTGCAAAAATCTAACACCAGGGCTGAAACCTTGCAGTAAGCCTTGCAATGAAAGCTGCATGCTAGAGCCCTTTGGGTTATGAGTCAACATGGGCTAGGCTGTGGATTTCAGCTCACAGTGGACTGACCAACAGGAACAACGGCACAGTGCCTGAACATGATGCCCAGCAGAGGCAGGGCTCGTTGAAAACAACGTGCTCATAGTCTCCTGCCATGAGCACCCCTACTGTTGCTGCTGAGGGTCCCACCTATGGAGACGCCACCGAAGGAACCAGAATAAAGTGGAGCTAATGTGTAGGAGCTACAGGTTGTGAAGGGTCAGGCCAGAGAGCTGAAGAAGTGGTAGAAACGATGCTAGAGAAGGAACGTAAGAGAACTAAGGCAGGAGCTACGAGATCTGCAAACACCCACAGCTCATGCGACATGCCTCTTTGCTGCAGTTTCTCATTGATAAGCTGGAAGAATAGGAAAACGTCCCCACGTAGCAGAGGCTGTCACTTGTCAGCATGTGCATCAGCTCAGGGTACGTGGGAGGACCTCCCTTCAGACATTTCTCCTGTCCTCTCTTCTGCCTTCTCTGACCAAGAGGTCTCTGCCCTAAATCCAAACCTGTCCATAAAATGAAGACATCTAAGGGAAACTTTAAACACAAAGGCCTAGTGATAATTACAAATTCCCGGAAGGAACAACAAGGTTTGCTCATTAACTGAGTTGAAGCACCAACCTCTACTGCATGAATAGGAGGGCTGTCCTTTTGCAAATTTCTAATTTACACTCCTCTAGAGAGGTAGAACGGATGTGAGGTCAAGAAAAATGGTCTCCCTAAAGCTTACAAAGGCAAACTATTATGAGCTTCTGTGGGTAAAGGCAAGAGGGATGGCTGGCAGCGTGGAAGGAGTATAGGCTGCAGCAGGTGGTCTTTGTGTCTGCAGCTGACATACTTTGCAAAGGATCAAGTGTGAGTCCCTACAGCAAGACTGTCTATACAACACTGTCCAGGCAGAAAAGCCAGAGTGAAAAAGAGTGGGGTGCCGGGCATCTGAACCCAACCCACATGGACAGACACTCAGCCCACTGCCCCTGGCTCCTCACTACACTACTCAAACACACTCTTTGTTTTAAGAAAATATCAAAAAAGTAAAAGCCCCCACTGTCTCGTGCCTCCCAATTACATTTCCCAGAAACGCCTGTTAACAGGAAACATGTACCCTTCTCAGAATTTCTCTTGCCGTGTAGATAAATGTACATTCGTGCTATACCACCCTGGTTTTTACCAAACAGGCCACGTGCCACACAAAACAGGACTCTGGCGTTCATGCTGGAGTCACTGATGACCCAACCCACACCGCAGTCTCACGCCAGCACGCACAAACCTACTTCGTTGAACGGCTTGTCTGTATTTCTCCTTTACTTTTCATTTGAGATCATTCACATTTACAAAATAAAAGATCCAAAAATAAAGAGGATTCTTATCCAGTCTTGGAACTTCTCAAATACTGGTCTCTTACATTACCGCAACAGGATTGTCACTGGATCCAAAAGTTAACTTTAATACAATACTCTGGTTTAATCAAGAATCTCTTTTTCCAACACAGATGTAACCCAGGGTCAAATGCTACATGTAGTTACTATATCCTTTAGAGTTTTTTTTTTTAATCTAGAATTCTTGATTTTAATTTGTCTCCTGACCAGTTATTTGGTAAGTGTGTCCTTTGAATGGGGTTTCCTGGTATGTTTTTTTTTACTAAACCTAGCTAATACATTTTAGGCAGGTATACCACAGACTCCATGTCTGATGTCGAAGCTAGGGCAGGCATAATGCACAATGAGCCTCAGACAAAACGCAAGGCAGAGCTGAACATGTAACACAGAAATACCGAAATCCAGAACACAGAACCTAACTTGGAAGCCCACTAATGGCCAAATCTAGGAAAAGCTGAACAACAACACAATTACAGCCTTGCATTCAGAACCGAAGCAATAAGCTCCCACCAGTCCTAACTGATGTGAATAATCAATATTAAATAATAGAAAGGGTAGAAAAGTTCTTCCTTACAGTAGAATTTTGTAACTGCAAAATGGAGAAGCAATGATGGAAAAAGAAACTATTTGGCAAAGCCCAGAGTAAGAAGTGTTTCAGGCAAATGTGGGTATTAAAATTAGTTCAGTAAAAGTATGATGCAAAAGGAGATATAAATATATATATACATATATACATGTATGTATGTATGTATTTCTAAAGTATTCCCCAACAAGGTATTTACAAAAAATAAAATAAAAAAGTTCCAACAAAGAAACTTTGCAGGCACCACCTTAATCAAGCCAGGGAACAGATGTCACCAGCGATAGGACAAACCTGTTGCAGGTTCCTCCTGACCTGGTACACCACAGAGGACACAGGGTCTCCTGCTTCATTGTGACCACTGAGCACTGCGTGGCTGATCAACTTGGCTGAGCACAAGGTCTGGCTACTGTGCCAGAGCCGGGGAATGAGGTCCGCTGAAATGTCCTCCACAGTCTCTGCAGGACAGACTCCTGGAAGTGGAGCGGCAGGACTCCAGGATGCACACACTCTAAACAGAGGTCCCAGCCAAGCTGCCCACAAAGGAGTGGGCCAGCGCACCACCATGATCCACCCCCGACAGTGGGTAGGATACTTTGCCCCTGGCTCATGCTCAGCACAGTGCCTGGCTGGTGCCCGACACTGGGACAAGGATGCTGGATGTGGCTGTGTGAGCACCTGGGCAGGTGCAACAGGTGCATGGAATGCAATGTGGGCATGGAAGGACTCTTTGACGGCTAACAAAGACACCAGACAGAGACGTGGCTCTCCCACATTAGTAGGATGCCCTACCTGAGGCATGCCATCTGGAAATGAGGAAGAGCTCGACTGGCACCATGCGCTACCTGAGACTTCAGTCACACTGTCTATGGTGACCCCAGGACTAAATGGCCAGGCAGACAACAGTCAATAGCTACTGAGGATTTGCTTGGTAACCTTGATTACCCTTCCAAACAGTTTTCTAGATAGCCTTTGCCTCCAATTGGAAAAAGAGGCTCACAGCGGCCAAGTCACTTCCAATTCATTCAAGTTACAGATTTACAAGGGGGAGAGTGCTAAAAGCCAGAATGAACACAAGGCACATCTGGAACGGAAGTCATGCTATAGCTACCGTAGTAAGTTTTAACTTTTCACTATAATTCCCAAGGAAATCTTGCTACCCGACAAAGGGGCCTACTGGGGACTGAATTATGTCCCCTCTCCTAAAGTCACATGTTCAAGTCCAAACTCCCATGTGACTTGATTATAGATGAGACCTTTTTGAAGGTTAGTAGGATTAAAAAAGGTCATGGGAGTAGAGTCCAGATCTGAAAGGATAAGACTCCTTATAAGACAAGGCTCTAAAGAGTCCTGCTCCATCCCCAGACTGTGTTCTCAGGCTTTCCAGCATCCAACCCTGTGAGAAAATAAATTCCTGTTGTTTAAGCAAGGCATCTCCTACCTTTTTGACACCAGCGACTGGTTTAGTTGAAGAACATCTGTTGTGGTTTGGATCAGGACTGTCTCCCCAAAGCCTCATGTATTTGAATGCTCTGAATTTAAAAGGTGGGGCCTGCTAGGGAGAAGTGGATTACAGGTGTGTGGTAAATTAGTGCATGTTGTAGATCATGGTTGTAGCGCACATTACCGAGCATGTGACACAGAAGGAGCAAAACACTGAGGCTGGGCCTGGAAGGATATCCGCTCTTCCTTCCTCCCAGACCTGGCTTCCCATCTCCGTGACGTAAAATGCCGTCCTCTAGTTGCACGCCACCATGTGCGTCCATCACTGACAGCTGCCCATGAATGGGCTGCATGAGACCTTTGGAAACTGTGAGCTAAACTAAATCTTTCCTCCCTTAAGTTGTGGACTGCAGTATTCTGTCCCAGCAGTGAAAAGGTCATTAAGACAAACACCATCCTCCCAAGGAAGAAAGGTGGGGGTCTACTTGTTATGCGGCAGGTTGTTGGAAGACAGCTTTGAAACGTCAAGCAGTAGGAGGAGGGGAGTGGAGAGCAAAACTCAACAGTGGCATTAGAACCTGATAGGAATGTGTTGACGGGAGGCGGAGCCTCGCTCGCTCCTCATCTGTGCTAGCAGCTGGTTCTCCCAAGGCCGCAGATAGGAAGAGCCACAAGGTCCACAGCCCAGGAGTTGGGAGGCCCTGGTTCAAGCCACTTAGTCTACGGCCAGAGCAAAGACAGAGCCTTTCCACACATTAGTCCAGGGACCTGACTGCTTGTATCTTATATCCTCAACATTAAAAGCACCCCAAATCTGTATAAGTATTTAAATATTGCTATTAATTTACATATACATGAATACCTGTATAATTCATAAAAAAAGAAAAATCGAGACATTTTATAAAAACGAAATAAACATGAGTAGAAATTACAACACTTTCTTCTGGCTCCCTGTTGTACGTAGGCTTTGCCTAACAGCACTTGCTGAGGTGACCAGTTTTTGGAACCAGGGCCTTCACGGGGACAATCAAGAAGTGAGTTCACAGTGGATACAGATGGACCCGGTCCTTGGGAGAAGTAGGAATCCAGGTGCAGGCACACAGGAGAGAAGGCCGTGTGAGGGTGGGAGACACTGAAAGGATGCAGCTTTAAGCTCAGGGACACTGAGGACCTTCGAAGGTCACCAGTAGGGCCACAAGACAAAGAGCAGGACCGAGTGACACTTTCATATCAGACTTTCAGCCTCCACACTGTGAGCAAATACATTTCTGTTACTTCAAGCAACCTGACTTGCAGCACGCTGACACAACCGTCCTAGAAAATAACACTGAGCCCACTAGTCAGCCCACCTCACTAAATGAGAAAAAGAAAGGGACCAAGCCATGTAAGAAGACAGAACCCCTGCACGGTGGACAGTGTGTAAACAGCCAATCCTCACTATGCATATGACCCACAAAAACTGCTGGGGGTATTGTGAATTGTAATAAGTCACCCTCTGCCCTGATGAACATCTCGTTTCAGCCTTAAAGTAACAAAGATTGTCAAAACACCTGCTCAGGAAGGTAAGTTCAGTTGAGTGATACTGTAGGCAGGCTGCCATGGTCCAAATGTTGGTGCTCCCTAAGTTCCTAGGTTAACTCCTAACCCCCAAGGTCATGGCATACAGAGGTGGGGACAGAGGGAGGGAAGGCGGGTGGAGCCCTCAGGAGCAACATTAGTGCCCTTACTAGAAAGGCCCAGAGTGCACCCTCTCCAGGCCCCCACGGAGATGGCATAGCGGCCTTGGAACCCAAAGGCAGACTCTCAGTGGACACTGCATGTGCCCATGCTTCACGGTGGACTTTCAGTCTCCAGAACCATGAGAATCCCTTTTCTGTTGTTCAGAAGCCATACAGTTAAGGGCATTCTGTTACAGCATCTCAGAAATGAAGATAGGCACCAAAGGAAAGACCAAGGAAGAACTGCTTTTACTCAAAGCCTTCACGCTCCGCGAGCAAGGGGTGGAAGGGGAACAGGGAACAGGAGGCTGTCCGACCAGGGTGAATCTGAAGATCACAGGAAACATGCCAGTCAGCCTGCTGGGGGACCCCCAACACAGAGGAAACCCCCAAGAAGCACCAGCCCACGTCTCCTCCCCAGCCAGCCTCACTTCCCCTGTCACCATGACCCATGAGCTATTTTGACAGTGCTGTTTCCACCCTGAACGGTCACACACCCCTGCAGACAGAAAGCGCCCTGCCCACCCCGGGGACCGTTGTTCACGGTGGAAAACCCAGAGTGTCACCTCCACAGGCAGCAGGCTGTAGAGACAGGGGGCTGCAGCACAGTGGGCTGAAGTCGGGAAACAGGGCTTCCCGGCACGGGGCCAGAGCGTCAGGGGCTGCAGGTGGACAAGGAAGTGACAGGCTGGGGACCTGCTTAGAGCCCAGGAGGCCACAGGGAAACCACTGACACAGAGCTTGCACGTCCACCAAGGCCCATCAAGCTGGTGGGCAGTTCTAAGGACCAGGATTTCAGACAAAGAGAACCATGGGTTAAAAGAGGAAAAGAAAAGAGGGTACACTAGGGTGTGGGAGAAATGGCAGCTATGTCAGCAAATAGTCCCCTGGGCACGGAAGGTGGGGTGGCATTATCAGATTTGGGAAGCCCAGTGGCCCATGAAGTCCTAGCTGGAGCATCATCTCTGATAGCAGATGGGAGGCGCTGGTCAGGAACTCGGGACACAAAAGCCCAATGGACAAGAAGCATCTGTTGCCCCTGGGACAGAGCGCCATGGGGGAAGAAGTCTTGCAGCCCTGAAAGTCAGAACGGGAGGCAGACAGGAAGGAATGTGACTCGCCTCCTTGTGGCTTCCAGTGTCCCTTTAAATAGCCAAGTGTGGCCACCCGGGCCTGCAGACTTTCCAGGCTATAGTCAGTAGCCATGGGCTGGCCACTGTCTCCTTCAGGCTGACCACACATAGGGACAATAATCAAGACATCTTTGATCAACACATCAGGCACGGGGTATAAGCAATGGACAGGTGCCTGGCCACCCAGAGGACATGAGGGCTAAGCCTCAGGCAGGACTGTACGGCAACCAGGGCCCCTGGACTCTGCCCTCTAGGTCCCCTCTACACCATCCTGCACACTCACCAAGCCCACAGCTCTTGGTTCTGTTAGCTGCCCAGCCCTGTAGATGAGTTTGAGATTCTTGACTAAGAAGGACCACGGTGAGGTCCACACAGCATATGGAAGGCTCATCACTCGGCCCAGAGTGCCTCAGCTGCAGGCTCTAGGAGGAGCTGGGTATAAGGGGAGGGGGCAGTGCTGTGGGAAAAGGCTACAACAAAGAAGCCAGGAAGGTCAGGGACAGAAGGGCAGGGCTCAGGAAGGGACACGTGCAAAGGCCAGTGAATGTGACACAGGCTACTGGCTTACAAACATTCTGGCTCACAAACACATCTCCAGATCTGTCTAAGTGTGTCCTTCTCTGCTTGCCTTCCATTGCAGGAGGCCACACTGCCCTCCCAGTTCTCACCTCCATATTCTCAGGCCAACGTGGACTTTCTGACCTCTCTACATAGGGCCTCCCTTGCCACTGTAGGCAAGCAGCAGAAGTCACTGGGAAAGTGCACAGAACGTGGCAATAAATCAGAACTGGGGACATCAGGATGAACTCATAGTTAGCTCATGGTAGACGTAGGCAGATGCCTACAGAAATGCTGGACTGATAGCTGCAGTGGGGATCTGGGGGAAATGACACCCCAGCAGCAGTGAGCCCTCTAGGTGCAAACTGTGGTCTCTAATACCATCTCCCATAAAACAAGCCAAGGCTCTGTGGAGAAAGGGCTAGTTCCAAGGCAGTGAACTAGATAAGCCCAGAACATCTGGCAGTGATGGAAATCACGGAGTACTCAAAACAACTCCCACCCACAATGAAGAAGCGCATTGGAATTCACAGCCCCAGAGCTGCAGATGCCAGTGCTTTGGTATAACTTCTCTCCATGTGGAAATACACACTCGGACAGAGCTACAGGCTTGGATCTGGACCAAGGTCGAGGTACAGACCCACTGCATGTTCTGCTTCTCTAACAACCAGGTGTTTTTGCTTTTGTTTTGTTTTAATGAGAGTGGAGATTCGACCCAGGGCCTTCACACTGAGCTGCATCCACAGCCTTTTTTTTTTTTTTTTAAACTTTTGATTTGGACACACAGTCATGCTAAATTGCTCAGCTGCCTAGGCTGAGCTTGACCTTGCAATCCTCCTGCCTTGGCCTCCCAGATTGTTGGAATTACAAGCCTACTCCATAGCACCTGGCTCCGTATATTTTAAAGGAAGCCTAATCACGGCCCATGGCTTTGAACACAGCCTGACAAAAATTTTATAAACTTTCTTAAAACATCATGACTTTTTTATGATTTCCTGTAATTTGATTGTGTTAACTCTGTTAATATTTTTTATGCAGCTCAAGACAACTCCTCTTCACTCAGTGCGACCCAGGCAAGCCAAAAGTTCGGACACCCATGTTTTAATGTAGTGGTCCCTAACCTTTCTGACACCAGGGACTAGTTTAGTTGAAGGACATCCTCCCAAGGACTGGAGGCAAGGGTGTAGGGGGAGTGGATGTGTTATGCAGTAGCGTTTTGCGGAACAGCATTGAAAGGGCAAGCAGCAGCAGGAGGGGATCAGGGAGGAAGCGCTGCTTCCTGCCTCATGTCAATCATCAGAGGCATTAGAATCTGATAGGAGAGTGCTGACAGGAGGCGGAGCTTTCCTTAAAGCTCATCTGTCTCTGGTGGCCTGACTTCCCCAGGCCAGGGACCCTTACAGGTCCACAGCCCAGGGGTTGGGGACACCTCTTTAACATCTTTAAATACAGAGCTTCTTTACTCTCTGTGTTGGCTCTTTGCAGCTGTGGCTCACAGTAGGAGAGGAAAGGTGTGCTAGGAGTAAACTTCTGAGTCCCACCAGTCACCTCACAAGTGCTGGAAGACGATTTCTGGAGATGCAGAGCTCTGCTCTCCAAGAACAGCAGGACCCCAAGTCTGCCCCTGAAGACCAGATCTCTTCCCACAAAGGGACAGTAGAGAGGCAAGGGGAAGATCTTCGCCCTCGGAAGAAATAAAGCTGGAGAAGGCAGGTAGAGAGAGAGGGAGAGTGAGCGAGAGAGGAAGGAAGCAACTGAGAGAGGGGAAGTAAAGCAAAGCTGGAAAAAGAGGCAGGAGTCGGGCTTGGGATCAGGCTGGGCAGACCAGACTCAAGAGCAAGATTAGGAAGACGCTCTACTCTCATATGACAGCTGTGACCAGCTGGGCCATGTGATCTACCTGAGTCCTCCTGATTTCAAGGGTGGAACTTGGAGACACTTTCTAAACTGTCCTGCACCCAACAGATGGCAGGGCTTATTTTGTCCCTGGAGCAGAGTACCACTAGGAGGCAGGGAGGACTTCCTCAAGAAAAGTTTTTTAAGCCTAAGTCAGTATGCCAAAATTCAGCCAGCTCAGGAAAAATGTCCCCAAGTAATGTCCTATGTGCCTCATTTATGATGAATTTCATTGTTATCGTTCTTATGTGGACTGATGGATGAGGCCATGTTAAAGAATCTCACTAAAGATATACTAACATACAAAGAAAGAAAGAAAGAAAGAAAGAAAGAAAGAAAGAAAGAAAGAAAGGAAGGAAGGAACTTCCAGCAAATCATCTCAATAAAGGGCTCTGCTGGTCCCAGAGAAGAAGTTTCAAGATATGGCCACAGCAGCCCATTCTTCTAGGGGTAGGAAGCTGAGCTGAAGAGTGAAGATTTGAGGGGTAAAGTGAGTCAGACCCAGAAGATTAAATACGTTAAATATCTCATGGTTTCTCTGATTTGGGAAAGCCAGAATACAGGCATTCTACAGAACCAAATGGGTGTGATAGTGGGAGTTACAGGAGGATAGGGAGGGTGTGGGAGAGGATGTGGGATGGCCTAATATGGGAAGGGTAAGGGATTGTACAGTTGATGTGATATATAGATATATGTGTACAAAATACTCAAGTCCATTGTAGACAATATGAATCACACACATATTAATAAAAATGGGAGAGAAAAAAAAAACAGAGGCTCACTAGAACACAGAGACTTTCCACGATGTATATTCCCTCCAAGGAGAAGCGCTGGCCATAACCAGAGCCAGGCACTGCTCCTGGGAACAGAATAAAGCCACTGGGGAGATGAGAACACAGAAGATGCTACAGCTGTGGCCGTGATCCTGATGACACTAACCCCCATCAAGACACAAAGAGTGGCAGATGTCACCACGCAGACAGCTGTTGGGTACAGCAGACCAAAGCCCAGACTGTTCCCGCCTTTGGGGTGGGCCCAGATGCTGCTCTCCACCTTTGCACAGCCTGGATCCAGCGGGACAGAGGAGGCTCTGTGCCTGAAGTAGGACCGTGCCCGGCTCGGGGACCGATGTTATCAGAAGAAATACAATTAGGCATATTTTCCTCTAGACTTAGAAATCCCTCCTCTGCATCTGCCTTTGTGCTCTGACATTAATTGAACTCTGTCTTTCCTGCTAAAAATAAGCTCTAGATCAAAGGTGATGCACCCACAATCTCACAATGAAACCACAAGAAATAGTAATAGAGCAACAGGCCAAGGGCAGAGGCAGTGTTAAAAGATGTTTCTTTTTCAAGAGCAGAGTTCTGAGTGGGCTAGGAGTCCTACCACTGAGCATCCTGAACAGAGGAAGTCACCTTGATGCATTTATCTCATGGCTCATGTCCAAAGACAGGAAGGTAACAGCCTACTGACAGCCTCTCACGAGGGCCAGGGCAGAGGGCAGAGGCCACAGAAACTTCCAGGCAGGTGAGGCCAGGAGAGCAGCCCAAGAGCCTGGGGAAGGTCAAAAATGAGAGTGCCAAGTGTCTTCATCTGTTTTCTGTTGCTACCAGTATAACAGCGTACCTGAGACTGGGTACTTTATACAGCAAAGGAGGCTCATGGTGGCTCACAGGCTGGAAGGCAGAGGATCAGCAACTGCATCTGGTGGGCTTCTGTTGAGGGCCCCACAGCGGAGGGCGGGCAAGAGAGCAAAGACTGGAACGGGGGCGGGTTGTAACAACAGCCAATCCGCTTCACAGGCAAAGCTAGCACCTACCTGTGAGGCTTCGCCTTGAAGATACATACACCTCATGAGAAGCCCCACCTCACCGGGACTGAGGTTCCAGCGTATGGACTCATGGGAGACACACTCAAGCCAGAGCACAGCCAAAGGGAAGCCGACCTCCAGCGTGGGGCCAAGGGAGGGCACGGGGAGAGAGCATAGGAAGCAGGTCGGTCCCAGGCAGGAGAGGCTGGGGCTCCCTCCCACAGCCAACCCAGGCAGGGTCAGGGTCACTCTGCAGCTCTGGTCTGGAAAGCTCTCGGGGGCCTGCTGGGAGCAGGGGCAGAGCTAGGGTAGATCCAGCCGGCCTGGCTCCTGGCAGCTCTCCCCAGCTGGGCACAGAGCATGCGGCCCAGGATGGAAAGGTGTGCTGTGCCCCTACTGGTGGCACCCTGGGTGGCAGCAGCGCCCTCCACACAGGCAGCACCCACACAGATGTGGGCCTTCCTCAGAGGAGGTAACTAGCCAGTTCCGGCCCAGGGTCCATTTCAGTTGGGAGGTGGGCCTGGAACCCCAACAGCCGCCCTGGACTCCAGGATCTGAATTCAAGGGAAATTCTTCTCCTTTCACCCAACACACGCCAAGCCCGTTCCTTGTCCACAGCAGGCAGCCGGGACCCACTGCTCACTACCTCTGCCCTGACATCCAGGGACAGTGCTTCAGCGACTTGCTACCCAGTTACCGAATCCCCTCTGCCTCCATCTCCCATTTTGGAATAGTTCACTCTAGCTCTGAGGGGTTGCAGGGAACAGTAAGAGGCCGAAAAGACTGATGTAGGTTCACGACACTCCTGCCCCCACCCCCCTCCAGCCAGCCCCCAGGACCAGAAGCAGACTCCCTGGAAAGAAGAGCTCAAGGACCCATGAGTCCTGGGCAGCCAACAACGGGCGCAGAGGCCTCCACACAAGTGGGAAATCAGGTCACGGATGAAAAGCCTTCTTTTTATTTTTATGTTACAATCTTTATTTCTTACTGTGGCTCTGGGGCTTGAACAAAGTGCTATCACACTGAGCTACATACATCCCCATTTTATTTTAGGATTTTCTTTTTTGAGACAGGATCTCATTAAGGCACCAGGTTGCCCAGTCTGTGCCTGAAGCTGCAATCCTCCTGCCTCAGCCTGGCAAAGTGCGGGGATTTCAGGCCTGCGCCACTAGGCCCAGCTGAGAAAACTTCCTATGGCGAGGCACTAGCTCAGCACCTGACGCATCTTTCAAGAGCCAAAGAGGCAGCACTGTTTCAGGAAGACTCACATCCAGAGAAGGGTGTACCCAGGTCCCCACACGTCCAGTCAGCCCCCTGTAACCATGGGTTCTGCGTCAATGGATTCAGACATCCATGAATGGATAAAATGATGGAAAACCACACCTCTGCCTTCTGTAAAAAGATCTCTTTTCCGGTCACTCGCTTCACTGTCCTTCTCCCTCAGGGTACCGCGGATGAGCCCAGCACCTTCTCAGTAAGCTGCATCACCAGCTTATTTTTTATTTTTTATTTCAAGTCGCGATCTCACCAAGTTGCCCAAGCTGGGCTTGACCAGGCGCTCCTCCTGCATCAGCCTCCCACAGGGCTGGGATGATAGGCCTGTGCCACTGGCCCAGCTTGTCCCTGTCCTCTGAGCAATACAGTACAATAACTATTTGCATGGTTTTCGTGCTGTATTACAAGTCATAAATGATCTGGAGATGATACAAAGTATACAGGAGGACGAGCAGAAATTTTATGCAAACAGTATGCCATGTTATGGAAAGGACTCTGACCTTCGCATGGCGTGCAGTTCCCTTGGGGGTCCCTGAACGGATCCCTGAAGACACGGAAGGATGAATGCACAGCCCAGGGGGTATGGCCTGTGTGTGCCCCTCCCTAAACTCCTTGGTCTGGTTAGTCGAATGTGAGTTCCTGGAGATTAGCAACGCAAATGCACAGATGCCCAGCAGTCTTGGGGTGACTCTCCAGCCCTGCTCTCACCTGGCCATATTCTCACCACTTTCCCTCTTCACAGAGTTTACACATTCGTGGTGTCAGTCTCGGTAGTGTCTATCTTGCCACGTTATCAGTCATTCCAACATCTTGCTCAGCAACAGCAAAAACTGCAAGTCACCTCATTCATCCGTCTAAAACTTTTTTCAAAACTTTCTTTTGGGATCTCTCTCTCTTACTTTCTGTCTGTTTCTCCTTATCTCTTCCCATTTCATGATTCACTGCTTCCTCCAACATCCCCACTGAGAGGCCACTGTAAACATGTAAAATGGGACATAAAAGCCTGTCCTCACTCTAGGAGGCACAGTGACCAGATGGAGCAAACATCAAGAAGGACTCAGGACACAGTCACGAAAGCAGCTTCCCAGGCACTTGCGAGCCACACTGGGAGGTGCACCAGGGACCCAGAACCGCGCTCCACCTCGCCCTGCGGAGACCTCAGCTTCCAAAGCTCTCTCTGTCCCCATGGGCTCCGGAGGGAAACACTGCTTACCTTGGTTATCTGAATCCCCAAGATAATCCAGCTCAGCTACCGGGAGGAAGCCCTCAAGCTCTTTGGGAGCAATGAGTGGATATGCGTCTCGTTCAAGCGCAAAGCTCCTAGATCCCAGGTGTGAAAGGATTCTAGAAATGCACAAGACATGGATGGAGAACAATCAGAAGAGTATCAGGGCTTTCCTTCACCCATTTAAAGAAAAGGAACTGCACCTGCACGTGCACTCGATGCTAAATGGCAGGACTCAGGCACAGATGCTAGCCGGCCACGGTCTGTGCCACGCCCTGTGTTCAGTATTTCAGCGCCCAGAAGACGGGCTTTGGCATCCCTGCATTTCAGAAGTCATACATACAAGCAGACAAGAACTGATGGCGGGATCCTCCTGAGCCCCAGGTGTTCCTGCTGTCGGCCACGCCCCCCTTCCCTGCTGGAAATCCTCATCCCTCAGATTATAAGAAAACTACGCAGAAAGTATGAAAAATCCCACGACACTGAGGACAGACTGTCCTAGGATGCCCAACCCACTCCAAAGACGGCAGAGGTGACAGGAGCCAGGGAAGTCACGTGATATTAACTCGCACGCGCGCGTGTGTGTGCGCGCGTGCGTGTATGTGCACGCGCATCACAGAGTGAGCTGCATTCACAGCCTTGTTAGCCTCTCTAGGAGGCTGAGGCAGGGGGATCCCCGCGTTCAAGTTCAGCCTGAGAAGTAGCCAACATAAAACTCAGGCTCTTTGACCAGGAAAGGACTTTCGCCCAATTATAAAAGATGCAAAGGCTTGTACCCAAAAGACAAGGGCACAGCTTTTGGGGTGATGGAGGCTCTTACCAGACTGCTTGTTCAGTACCCCTAGTGCTCTAATGCTGCAAAAAAAAAAAAAAAAAAAAAAACCCTCTAGAAGCCTCAGCACTTTACATTAAACTCCCTGAGCCTCAGTTTCTCACTCTAAAGGCTTGCTCAGGGTCCTGGAGAACCCTCTCAGAGCACAGCACGAAAGCGCTTAGAATTGCCTGCTGTCCGAAGGCCACTTTAAGCAAATGACTGGAATTACCTTCTCAGTCCCCTCCCAGGAAGAAAAAGCCTGAAAGCAAGAGCAGCCTCCTCTCTCCCTATCTTATCTCCACAGCTGGCTCAGGGTGCAGGGGCTCAGACCCCACAAAGACCTTAAGACCCAAGGGTCCTCAGTTCTAGCCTGCCAGCCCCCCCCACCCCGTTTTTTGAGACAGGGCCTCACTCTGTAGTCCAGGCTGGTCCTGGTCACACTATGGAGCCCACAGTCCATGGCACTCTTCCTGCCACAGCCTCCCAAGTGCTGGGATTACAGGTGTGCACTACCCACTCAGTTTACGTGGTGCTGGGGATTTGAACTCAGGGCCTTTGAGCTTGCTACATAAGCACCCTAAACATTGTGCTATTTCTTAAGCCCTGCTTCTTTTCAGTTTTTAAGACTGGATCGCTAAGTAGCTAAGTTGCCCAGGCTGGGCTCAAGCTTTTGCGCCGCCTGCTTCAGCCTTCCCGGGTGCCCTCACTTCTGAGTTTTCTCATCTTTGCAATGGGCACGGCAATACCCCCTCCCCAGATGTGCTGGCAAATGAAACAAGACCGTGCATGAAAGAGGTACGCTTCAAACTATGGGGCAGCGGAGGAAATGCAATTCGTCAGAACCACAACGCTGCTTATGAGCAAAGCCTGAGTCGGCTTCACTAAGGACTGTCTGGCCAAAATCCTGCTGCACACCAGCGATGACCTTCAGGAGGGCAGGACACGGGAACCACCACTGACCGACTTCACAGCTGCAGAAACTACTGCAGACAGGGGAGGATGCTGCCTGGCTCCAAAGAGCCAACAGGTGGCTGAACTGCTGCTCTGCAAGCTGCCTCCCCCTCCCCTTTGTAATGAGGACAGGGGGACAGTAATAACAGAACACGCTCCTGCAGAAGGAAGAAACTCTTCCTGAGGCAGCCAAACTGATTTGTGTTTCTAATTAATGTTTTTAAACACACACGGTGCAACGTTCCATGGAAATTAAGGGGCAGAAATTCCTAAGTTTCTCCCAGGAGCTGTGGATACAGTGGAAGGAGAATCTGGGCTGGCCAGGGTGCCCAGAGGCTGGGCCAGAGGCTCAAGATCCCAGTGCCCCCAAGACACTGAGCCTGGCCCAGAGCAGTGTCGCCTTTCACCCACAGAGATGAGCCAGAGACAAGGACACGGGCACAGCACAGAGTGACAAGGACTCGCAAGGATCGAGACAGCTGCCACCAGGCCCTTGTGCTAACACCCCAAACACACTACCCCAAGGTGGGGACTGTCACTTGCTCTGTGGTTGACAGGCACATCCGGTACCTGGCCCAGCCAAGCAAGCTAGGGGTCTTTCAGAATGTTGACAATTTCCCCAAAGCCACTTAGGGTGGCAGATGATCACCACCAGACGCCAGTGATATCGGAGGAAATTTAGTGCCCAGGCCCCTAAGCCCACCTGGAGGTAACAGGAAAGCAACGCCCAGCCCCCAGTTTCTAGCTGCTCTGCTCTGGGGCCTACCAGTAAGATTCCACAGGTGTCCCAGTCCCAGGTCTTCCATGTTCCTCCACTGGCTGAAGGCAGGGCCAGATGATCTTCGAGATCTCTCTCTCTCTCTTTCTCTCTCTCTCTTTTTCTCTCTCTCTCTTTCCAGGTTCTTACTCCGTAGTCCAGGCTAGTCCTGAGCTTACTATGTAGCCCAGCAGGCTTGCCTCAAACTCACATCAATCCTCCTGCCTCAGCCTTCCAGGTGCTAGGATTACAGGCATGTACCACCCTACCCAGCTAACATTTAATGTGGTACTAGGGAATCAAACCCGGGACCTTGTGCTTGATAGGTAAGTGCCTTACCCACTGAGCTATGCCCCACCCCTCTCTCCTTCCCTAACCATAGGAGGGGGCACAGCAGCTCGGGCATCTGAGGATGAGGATGAGGAAAGTGGGGTGGTCAGTAAGTCACAGTCTATTTACAGGTGGATGGCTGGAAAATGGTGGAATCTTACGGTGGACCCAGAGCCGGTGTTTCTAGAGACAGAGATCCTCACAGCAAGGTGAAACAGAGAGACTGGGAAGAAGGGCAGAACCAGCACAGGCCCTTCCAGGTCAATCCCCAAGCATCATCCCTTCCAGCCAGGTCACACCTTCCAACACCACACAGTATCCATAGGAACGTGAGGCTTCTGGGGGACACTCCAGATCCAAACCATGACACCAGAAAATGATCCAAATCCCATCATCCTCTGCAGACATCCACAGTGGTGGGCTGCAGCTTGTAGGGCAGCTGCAGGCGGTGGGACCGCATGCCCTAGGAAGCCCTTGAGCCTGGGCCTGGCCCTGGGGTGTTTGTTGGCTTCCTGAAGGTCCCAGAAATCATGTACTAGCAGCATCACCCCAAGGGTCAGCCCAGCCTGACTCTCGCAAGCGATATTCTATAAATCCTAACTGGCTGGATTCCATAAAACCCAGAGGCTTGGGCATGAGGTTTATTGGTACAGGCTCAGGACCTGGGCCAGAGCTGCACCCCACGTGGTAGGAATTATCTCACTGTGAGCAGTAGACTTCACCTCTGAAGATCTTTCCTGGCAATCAAGATAGAAAGACAGGCTCTCTCCTGAACAGGGGTCATGTTGTGGTGTAGACAGACAGCACAGTAACATGTCGGGCTCCGGGCAGGCTCCCGATGGTACGCATTGCACCTGGAAAGTCCCCCCAAAAGACTCACGTGTTTGGAAGGGGATTCAATCATTGGGGCTAAATTGGCTGATTTCTCATGCTGCAAGAGGGCAGAGCCTGGCCTAGTGGGACAAGTCACACTGGGTATGGGCAGGAGGCATGCATTCTTGGCCTGGCTTCTCCCTCCTCTTGTGATGTCATGAGCAGCTGTCCTCCATCAGACCCTCCCACCATGCTGCCATTGTCCGCCAACCAGGAACAAACTGAGACCTCCAAACAGTGACCTACGTGACCTTTCCTCCCTTTGATTATGACGGGTCAGATATTGTGTCCCAGCAATGAGAAAGTGATGAAGGCATTGACAAGCGCTTGGCCATTTGTGGCATTTAACTGCCGTCATGTATTCCTGCTGGTGGTGGGCAGAGTCAATTTCAAAACAGATAGCCTTGGACTTGAGAGCTAGCTCCTCCAACTTCTATGCCTGAGACCACAGGCAAGTGGAGCGACCTTGTGGGCCTCAGTTTTCTCTTCCATAAAATGTGGACATGACCTCAAGTCACAGGAAACCACACAATGGAGAATGTAATCAAACAAGGGGGGCACTATAAGTTCCCAAGAACACAAGTCCCAGCCAGGGATGGAGAATCCCAAGTTCAAGTCCAATGTAAGCCATTCAGCAAGACTCTGTTTCAGAATTTGAAAAATAAATTCTATTTTAATTTTTAAAGAGCTGGAGATGTAGCTTGCTGCAAAGACCCTGAATTCAATCTCCTGGACCGCAAGTAATCAACAAAGGGGACAAAGATCCCAACCCAACCTGAGAAACATTCTGAAGAGCATCTTGCCTAGACCCTCTGACAGGCTCAAGGTCAAGAACACCGGAGGAAATGCTGGAGGTGAAAGGTAAAGGAAGGAGATACAGCTGCTAAATGCATCGCTGACCTGAACTCAGGAAAAAAGTCCAGTACGACACGATGGGACAACTGCTGATGCTCTGTGTGGCCCATGGTTTCAGTAACATTAATTGTAGCCGTGTTAAGCTTTCTGAGTTTGACAATTACACCGTACTTGTATAAGAGAATGGCTTTGCCCCTAGGAAACAAAACATTTAGGAACAAAAGAGCATGTCTGCAGCTTACTCTCAGAGCAGTCAAAAACTTTGTGTGTGTGCGTGCGCGTGTGTGTGCGTGCGCACACGTGTTTGCATGCATACGTGTGTGCTCATGTGGAGTAACACCTGGTCGACTTTGGTGGTACAGCAGTTCTTTGTTTCATCCCACTCCTGCAAGCAACAAGAACAGACGGCCTTATGGCAAAACCTACGTGACCTTATCTAACAATGTTGATTTATTGCAGGGAAACCCAGAAAAGCTTATAAAACTGAAATCCTATGAAACTGTCCTTCCTACCAAGAAAAAGAATAAATGCTACTTCTACTACCATGACCCAGGTCCACATTTGGAGGGCCAGAGGGAAGAAGGACACCACCTTGCCACCCGGCAGTCTGGTACCTGCGGGAGCTTGGATTGGATGGGGTTTCCTAACAGGACTCTCTCAGGCAGAAGGGGGCAGGCACCCTGGACCAAGGCATCAGCAAACACCATGACCAGCCCTGTCACACAGACACACACTGCAGGGGAGCCCCACCCCCAGTCTCTCTGAGAGGTGATTGAAAACTATGATGGAGAGCTGGGTTTCTGGAAACATGTTCCAGGTAGGACATACGGCCATGATTTGCGTCCAAGTAAGCCCTTCGCTGTCAGCACGCTCATATCATCGTTCTTGCCAATTTCGGAAGCAGTTCTGGAAGTCCTCTTTCCCGACTGTCCCAACAAGATGTGATCAGAACTACCGTGCATGCCACTGCCAGGCCCCATCCCACAGAAAGGCACGCTCAGCAAAGCATTACAGCGTGTCCCTCTTTGCCTTACGTATCGGACCTGACACCATGTGATCTCTGGCTCTTCCCCCGACAACCATGCAAGGTGAAGGTTTTGAATTGAGTCAGGCCATTGAAGCAGCACAACAGCACAATAAAGGCACCCACAGAAGAAGGCTTCCACAGCACGGCCAGAACGAGAGGACACATGTATTCAAGTGAGGCAGAGCGTACGAGGAGGACAAACGACCGTGTGGCTCTTCATGGAATGAACTTTTTTAGTTCACACCTCACATCCCTGCCACGACCAGCTTGGCACAGTGCACGGCAGGTGTGCTCAACACACGCCTGGAGAGATACGCACCGACACACATCCATCCAGATTACTTCTGGAAGAAGACCTACAAAGTGGCCTTGACCATCTCCCTAGGGAGGAGAAACAGGAGTGTGGGGACAGGAGTGGGCAGCGGGCTGCACCGCCAACCCATTTGGACCTTGGGAATGACGCACTGCCACGATCTGAACAGACTTTTTCTTCACTGAAACTCAGGTTGAAATCTGAGTTTGTGGTGGTGTAAGCAGGTCGGGCCTGACAAAGCCAACCACACTCCTCAAGGAATTCATTCCTGTCCTCCAGCCCTGGGTACTTCTCACAGTGGTAAGTAAGGTTTTGTTTCTATGCTTGGAACTGGACTCATTACCAAAAGAGCAAGTCGTGATGAAATGAGGCTGCCCCCAGCGCTCTGCCTCTGCTGCTCTGCTGCGGGCACGCTCGCCCTTCCCACTTTTCCCATGTTGTGAGGCAGCACAAGCCCTTCACCCGATGCAGCTGCCCAACGGTGGACTCCCAGCCTCCAGAACTGTGTGCCTAGATCAAATTCTTTTGTTTATAAATCACCCAGGATCAAGTGTTCCATATTACAGTAACAGAAGAAAGACTAAGACGCCACACTGAGCAACTATTTTGTTTTCAATATAAAAGCAGAAAGGTCAACCCAGCTACTATGTGAATCTGGTCTAGGTATGAAGAAGTAAGTGGTCTTGGGCTGGATGGTGTCTGGTCTCTGCTACATAGCTGTCACTCACTACAAAGGCTCCTACTTTCTGAGGCTTTAGAGGGTCTAGATTAATCAAGGCAGCATCACAGTGTTTAGATTTGACTAACAAAAGGCCAGTCCAAATGTCACCGAAACTCCAGCACTGCTATGAATACCACCAAGGAAAGCCAACCGCAAGTAATCCTAGTCCCAGTTATTCAGTTCCAACAGTGTGTGTGTGCCAGAAAGTGTGTGACAGCCCCAGGAAGAGGGCAGGGACTTTGCACCTTATAGTTCAAGAAACCTGGGGCCAGCATGCACAGAAGGAGGGGCCAAGAACTCCACAGAAGAACAAGGCTGGTAGGGGAGAGGAAAAGGTTACCTCCAGAAACCAGGCTCCAGAACTCTCACCTTGCCCCCCAGAGGGACAATGGCCATGAGCCCAGAAGAAAAGAACCTGGAATCAGGGACCCCTGGGTTCTAGGCTAAGCTTCCTAGACAGGCTACGTCTGTGCCTCAGGAGGCAGCACTGCCTTATGAGAGGACTGAAGACAACACATAACCCGTAAACTGTAAAGTGCTGGCATGAATCTCACCATGGAAACAGAGGATGTGGTGAGCCTTGGGAAGATGAGGCTGCTAGACGTTCAACCTACCAGGAAGTTTTCCCAGAGCCGCAGGGAGCACGCTGCCTCCTAGCCGTCCACGTCAAACTCTCCTTTTTTATACCTATACTTGCTTAGACTTTCCTTCACAAACATCCTCACACCTTGGAGTGTTAAAGTGACTAAGTCACCACCCAAAGTAAATAGTTTCATTTCTCCAACCCCCAAAATCTCCCTTCCTGCATGCACACTTGGGTCTTGTCACCCAAAACATCAAAGCCATTGCTTTCGGTAAAAGCCTTTCTGATAACTCGGGTGACTTGTGCAGATAAAACACAGCCCACACCGCAGACTAGGCAGTCGCACCTTTCTGGTGCTAGGGGCCAACTGTACTGCAAAGATTTTGCAGAATCCTCTCTTCCTCCAAGTCCCTGAGGTGGCCTGGGCCAGTTCCTTCCTCGCCAGGGACCTCTCACAAAGGAAGGATCCTGGACCAAGCTTTTACATCTAAACTTCGCTGAATCTGCCTCATCTCTGCCACACAGCCTCTACTTCCTGGTCTGCAATGACAGCTCATTTGTGTACAGAGGGTAAAAAAGGGTAAGTGGTTGCGTGTATTCTGGGCTGTAGTTTTTAGTGACTCAGAGAAGAAGAATATACATATATTTCCAGTCCGTTCCACTGTCCAATTACTCAAGTGATGTAAAGTTAACGAACCAATGAGACCCCGGGGAAGTTCCTGGCTCCCGGGAATTCAAATTAGAGTGAGTGTGAGTTCAGCAGGGAATTTCCCACGGGGAGCAGGTGCACCATCAGACGCTGCAATGGAGGTTCCCCTCCAGGAAAACATCCCATACCCATTCACTTCTCCATCTAAATAAGCATCTACCAGACAGCTGAGGAAACCCTGGGCCCAAAGTTGACCCAGAACCCGTGGGCCAGGAAGTCACTCCTCCAGAATGAAGGTCCCCTCTTTCAGGAAACCAAGGTTGAACCACCACCCAACTCAACACCCTTCAATTGTGATAAATTCTGCATGAGCAGTGATGGCCCTGGCATGTAAGAGGAGCTCAAGAAATCACTGCCCTCCCCCAAAACACTTGCTGAATGAGTTACTGCTTCCATACAACTTGGGTCATTCCATTCCCCAAAAAATGAGTGCCTGTTAGGATCTAGATAGCAAGGATGAAATAAGAAACAAGCAGCTATGTAGCCATCCAGCCACCACGCAAAGCAGTGACTGAACGTGCAGTAGGCGACATTCAGCAGGCAGTCTCCTCGGAGACAGACGGCCTCAATCAAGCAAGATTCACCTGCTCAAAGTCAAGCCCCCTTCCAGATGAGCCTGCATGGTGACAATCCACCTCACCCCAATGCAGTGCAATTCCCAAGGACCATTTTGGTTCCTGGGCTCCTAAAGGATTGTCCTTTATCAGACATATGTACAGCCCCACGTCTGCCCAAAATTGGTTTCTTCCCCCTCAGTTTCACAGCTGTGAACTCCAAAGACATCCCATAATCAACACCCTGCTCCCCAGTCTATGACGAGCTGCTGCTTCCCAAGGAACCCAGCATGCACCAGGAGGTTCCTTAGGACAGATGCTGGGGTCCCATGCCACCTGGATGAGGGCTCCAAGACCACCAGGGAAAACATTCTCAGCTGGCCCAGCTTCCTCAGAGCACCACACTGTTAAGCCTGAAGTCAAAACTCTAGTGGGTGATCAAGAGCTGCGAACAGTGTACAAACCACTCATGGTGGCGTTAATGTGGCCAAGTGCCTGATCGTTAAGGTAACAGATCCCTTTACCTTGATTGTTCTGGAGAAAAGGTTGACAAAATCCTTGGATGATGAGATGCCGCCTGGACAGACAAGAACCCACGGATCCAAGTAGTTGTTGAGCAAGTCACACCCACAACCAAGGAAAGATGACAACTCTGGTGTCCGCCTAATTCACTCCTGTAGTTTACCAGAGTTCATGAGAAGCATCAATGATGAAGGTGACAACTGAGCCGCTAGCACAGAACTTCCCGATGAGGAACCTAGGGATGGGCAGCTGGAAAGAAGGAAGAGAACGAAGGGAGACCCAGAGGGGGACAGCACCCCCAAACTCAGTCCCGACTCTGCTCACGAGATGCAATCAGGCCTGGACTGCCAGCACTCTGAGAGGCTGAAGCAGGAAGACTGTTACTTAAAGCCCAGCCTGGCAACTTGGGGACTCAGGAACACTCTGTCTGAAAATAAAAATTTAAAAAGGGCTAAAGACGTAGCTTTGTGCAGAGGCCCAGTAAATAAACAAACGAACTAAAAATTAACTCCCCATCCCTCTGACAGTCCTAGGATCTGAGGTAGGAGGAAAGCACTCTGCATATCGCTGGGAACAGGCCATGACTATGTATCTCTGTGGCTCTGAGACTTAATCCTACAGTGACAAAGAGCTGCCCAGCCCATGGCACCCAGGTGACGGAGGTGGCTGCTGAGCCAGCCCTCCGGCCTGATGTGACACCCCTTGGGCGGCCTGCGCCTGCTATCTATGCCCAGTTTCCATGATCCCATGGCAAACGGCCTCTACTCTGAAGAACACTGCAGGGCCAGAGCGATGCTGGAGAAACCCAGACCCCAGCCTCCACCTCCCTGCCGGGGTGGGGACAGGGAGGAGGCGGAGGCATGCTCATTCAGAGGGCTCCTGGGTCCCATTCCTGAGGGTGGTGTCTGGCATGCTAAGGCAAAGAGGAATGAGGGTAGGGAGCCTGGGCTTGTGCAAATGACAGCCGAGGCAGGAGGATCGCTGGGTTTGAGCCAGCCTGATCAACTGAATGACTTAGAGAGACCTTGTCTCAAAATTTTTTTAAATAAAGGGTCTGGAGCTAGGGTGAAAAGTCAGGGCAAAGGACTTGGATGAATCCTTGGTAATACTTCTCCCTACCCCACGGAGAGTAAATTATGAGGGAACGGAGGAAGGGACAAGGTGCCCGGCGCCAACTATGGAGCTGGTGTCACCATCAAGTCTCTTCACTAGGTAATACACTGTACTCTAGAGAACACTGACACCTCTGGCCTATTTTCACACATCCCTGAGCCGGAAGCACCTCCAAAGCTGAATGCCGAGGTCACCAGAGTTGGCAGGCAGAGCTGTGACCCGAGGAAGCCCCATCCAGGGCAGCCAGGAGGCTGGGCATCCCTGGAGGGGGCAGCTGAGCAGACAGGTTTGCTGCAAGCTCCCCACGCTGGAAGGAGGCCCCACCACTTCCTTCCTGGACAGCCTCAGGTGCCCCGAGTGCACCGCACCTCCTGGGCCTCGGCCTCTTCTGCGAAATAAGGCGAGACATGCAGACCTCCGAGAGCAAGCGCCTCCGGGAGCTGAGCCCGGCCCCGGCCTAGCAGCGGGCATTACAGGCACTTGGCGGCAGACACTGGAGCCTCTGGATCCCACACCACAGTCTATCGTGGTCGGCACGCCAACGTGCTCCGTAGACCCCTAGGTACCGAGGATACTGTCCCGAAGGCTACCCCCAGAACTCACCACAGGTGATAAGGCAGAGCAGTAGCCGGACTGCAAATCACACCAAGCAAAGTGGCTTTCCCTGAACCTGCCTCAGCACACACCCTGCGCCTCAGATGCCAGCTGCCCCAGGCGGGAGGGCCTGAAGAGAGATCTGGGCTTCCAACACTCACCTCTCACTCTACTGAAGAAAAAAACTGACAGCTCAAGACAGCAAGTAAATCATTTAAACTCACAGCAGGCCACCTGCAATCCCAGCACTCTGGGAGGCTGAGGCAGGCGGACCACAAGTTCACACCAGCCTGAGTAGTTTAGTGACTTTAGGAGATCTTGTCTCAAAAAAACAAAAACAAAAAAAAAAATTAATGGGCCAGAGTGTTAGTATGACAGCTGTAAATTCAATTCCCAGTACTGAGGAAAATTTTTAATTTAAAAAGTAAGCTCATACATCAGGTCAGGGGCAGGGAAGGGAGGCTGCAGCTAGAAGACAGGCATCTCATACGCCACAGGTATACCTAGGGCAAAGCCTAACGGGCTACAAAACCAGAATCCACACTCAGGCAGCGAGACCAGGTGTGCCAAGGAAGCCACAAAGCCTGCCCCAGAGCCTGGTGATGACAGCAAACAGATGTCAAAGCATGAGTCCCATCCAGGCACGGGACGGGGAGCCCTCACACATCTCCCGAGGAAGGAAGCGTCTTCCCCATCCCACAGCCCCACAGCTCGGAGCAGGGCTGGGCTGGACTGGCCAAGGGACAAGTCCGGGGTCCTGGAAGGCTGAAGGTCCAGGGGCCCTCGAGGCATGAAGAAGAATCTCAGGTTAACAGGCACCAGGATGGACAGAGGTGAGAATCACAGGACATTCCTGTTGAGAAATCCAGCTGGCAGCGGCTGGTGGGATTTTACAAACTGCCCAGGGGGCCTCAATCTGACCCAAAGCAGGCCCCTCTGGGCACCTACCGGACTTATCATGGGCAGGAGGAAGAGAAGAAAACAAGCCAAGTCCAGCATCACAGGCCTGTAACCCCAGTGCTCCGGGAGGCTGAGGCAGGAGGGTCAAGCCCAGCCTGGGCCACTCAGTGACTCAGTAAGACTATATCTCAGAAATAAGTAAGTAATTTGAAAACTGGACTGGTGATATAGGTCAGTGAAAAGGCCATGAGTTCAATCCCCAGTGCCAAAAAGAAAAAGAAAAATGACTTGTCACAAGTCTAAGCCCTCGGAGTGACCAGGGGTCAGCTATCAACCAGCGGAAGAGCCCCAGCAAAGGAAGGAACTGTAAGCATCAGAGAGGCTACGTCCTGGAGAAAAGCAATCCCTTGCCGGGCTGAGGCGGGGCTCAGAGCAAGGCCTGGGGTTTGGTTCCTTAGCATCACCTACGCAGGGCATGGGGTGCGTGCCTACCATCCCAGCACTCAGGAGGCTGGGGCTGGAGAATTACCGTTAGTTCAAGACTCATCTCCACTGCCTCGGGCCAGGTCCCCACAAGCTTGCTGGGCGGTCACTGACTCTGAAAGGCAGTTGACTGTTTCATCCCCAGGAACATTTGTTTGGGTGAAATGAGGCTCTCAGGGAACTTACCAAAGACAGCCATGCCAGGCCCAGTGGTGCAAGCCTGTAATCCCAGCATTCTGGGAGGCTGAGGGAGGATTGCCAGTTCAAGCCCACAATGGACAATTTAGCAACTTAGCAAGGCCCTGTCTCATAATCAAAAATGGGCTGGGGATGTAACTCAGTGTGAAGCCCCTGGGCTCAATCACACATGCGTACACATGTACACACAAGCACGCGCGCGCACACACACACACACACACACACACACACACACACACACAGAGGAAGAAGATCTACTGAATATGGGCCACTCCACGACCCCCAGCCAGGAGGAGTGCCAGGAACAACACCCACCGCCAGAGTGCTGCCCAGAGTCAAGCGGGAAGAGCCGACCTCTGGCTTCTGTGAGCCCTGACCTTCCGTAACTCTCGAGGTGAAATTCCAATTCCCACTCTAGGTCTCCAGCTCAGTCGAATGTACACATTTCTACAAATCCCAGCGCATCCCACCATTCCTTCGGGACATTAAGTCTCTTAAAAATCTATCCAGGCAGGCCAAGTATAGTGCATAAACCTGTAATCTGGGAGGCTGAGGCAGAAAGATGTCAAGTTTGAGCTCAGCCTGGGCAATTTAGTGACTTCATGAGACTGTGTTTCAAAATAACAGTGACAATGAAATTTTTTTTAAAGGCTGGGGGTGTAGCTGAGTGCAAAAGCCTTGAGGTCAATTACTACATAGATAATAAATAACCACATATATGAGACATCTTCCCCATGCCTTGCCAAAGAGGAAAGTTCCAGCTGGAGAGCTGAGCACTCACGGTAAGGGCAGACACATGGTGTCAGAGCAGCCTCACCCTACAGGATGTGGTGGGCAAGGCAGCCGTAAGAAAAAAAAAAAAATCAGAGAAAGCCATCTAGAAACGCAAACAACCTACAAGCAAAGAGACTTCACAAGAAAACAGGGGGCTTTTTTTTCCCCTTTTAGATAGGAAGCCCAAAAATAGTTGAAGGAGATGCCTTTAACTTTTCTGAAGAAAAACCTGACCTTGCTCCAATCTGGGGGGGGCAAGGACTAGGTTTAAAGCCAGCAGCCAAGGGTGAGTCCGTGGACTTGATAGAGATCCCTTGATGTCAAGAGTTGAGTGTCCCCGTCAGGTGCCCTTCAGGCCGGGAGCTGGCGCACTCAGCAACGTGGCACACACAGGGGTCTGGGTCCACACGCACACATCGTAATTAAGGGCGTCCGGAAGGCATGCACACAGAAAGTCCCGAATCCAGCTGCAGACACTGCCTAAGTCAGCATTCGCAAACAGAGGCAGTAAACAACGAGATAAAAAATAATAATAACAATGAAATTTAACCCCACTAAGGATAAAAAATTTAAATCTGACAAGAGACCATTTGGCGCCTACTTAAGTGTGATTTTTTAAGCTCATCATACCCAGCATGGATAGTGAGCAAACAAGCTGTTGGAAGGCCACCTGGCATAGGGATCCAGAGTCCCCGAACTGTCCTCTGGCTCAGCAATCCTGGAGTGGAGAATCTGTCCAAAAGATTTTTCAAGAAGACAAAAATTATGCATACAAAGGTGTTCCTAGCACCCTTGGAGGTAACAGCAAATAGGGAGGAACTTTCACTTTCAACAGAAGGTAAACAGTTTGAATATAACTGATCAACTGAATGAACCATTACACACTCTTTTAGAAAGCTAATTTTAAAGTATATTAATTAAAAAAAAAAACTATCCCAGTGCTCATCACAGCACTCTGGGAGACTGAGGCAGGAGGTTCAGAAGTTTGAGACCAACTTGAGCAACTGAGTGACTTAAGGAGACTTTGTCTCAAAATTGATAACTGAAAAATAGCCTGGAGATGCAGCCCAGTGTGAAGGCCCTGGGTTCCATCCCCGGTACAAAGGAAAGGGTGGGCAGCGACAGCAGCGGAGGGGCTGTGATAAGTAAACCCCGAACGACCACCCATTCGCTATGGCTATGTCCACTTCCAGCCCTGAATCCTCGGACAGAGAGCGCACACTAGACACGGGAGCGATCTAACTCTCCACGCCGAGACAGCTCCCGATCTGTTCCCTGGTCTGTTACCATTCTTCGGAGTTACAATGCTCTTTGTGTAACAAAGCACACTGGTAAAGCTTTTATCATGTATGAAAAAGAAGTGATGAGGTCCCTGGGCCACTAGAAATAGAACTCAGGACATGAGAACTGACCAGACTCAGGGCACTGGGGATCGAGGCAAAGCTACATGATCCCAAGCAGAGGATAGCTGCGCACGCGCCCGTAGGGCTGTGCTTTGGTGGTGGCAGCCTTCCTGGCCCCGCCATTCACCTGTCCATATCCAAATGCTTCAGTGATGCCTGCAGTGCTCAAACAGGAGTGGAAATCCCGTGTCTGTGTACCCCAAAATGTCTAAAACCCTGCTCCCTGCTGGAGGCCTAGAAATGGCTTCCCAGCTGAAACTTCAGGCTTTTTCAAAATGTAACCATCCTAGCTTCCACAATTGGTACAGACTGGGAGGATCTTCAGTTTCCTTTACGTTGAGATCCAAATGAGATTCCATTATGGACAAGAATCTCAAGGAAGAGCTGTTCCCAGGGACAGTGGCAGGCAGAGACGGTCAAGTGAGGGCCAGCCCTCGGCAGCCCTGAGGGACCCCAACCTAAGCCTACTCCAACCCTCTCAGTCTTGCGCCCTAGGCATGTCACTTCACCCCGTGTTCTCACTTTTCATATCCATGAAATAGGCACACTTCAGAACCTCCTCCCAGGGCACAGTGACAATTAAACCCAGTGCCTGGCGGCAGCGGACCCTTTCCCTGTTCGGTGGCTCTATTATTCTCATGTCCTTGTCAGATCAATTTCCCAGGTCCACAGAGACCACGTGAGCATATGTGGCCAGCGAGCGCTCACAGGCAAAGGATCAAACGCCGCTCAGCCCTGGCTGACATCAGGACTCCCAGGCACAGACACCAAAAACTTGGTGGCCCAGTCCCATCTGTCTCCCTGGGGGCTGAGGTCCAGGCATGGCTACTTTTTTAAAGCTGATTTTCCTGTGTCTCTGGGCTAGCACACACTCAGCTCTTGCAAGAGCAACAGTCAGTTTTCCTCCTGCCCAAATTAGAAGTCTTCCCTAACTTACTCCGGCCATGACTCAGCAGCCTCTTTTGGAGTAATCCAGGGCTCTGTGAGTGACAGGCAAATGACAAGTGTCCCCAGACTCCCTCAGCCCAGAGGCTTCCCGCATAGCAGCACAGCAAGCCCGCTGGAAAGGCCTGTGTGAGGGTCAAGCACCTGGCCATGATGGGCAGTGACACTTATGGGCCAGGAGTGAGCACAGGTTCCCAGGGGAACTTGGCCCGAGTGCAGTGCCGAGCCAGGTCCCACTATAGCCATCACTATGCTGGGTGCAGCAGTAGCTACTGAGGAATGTGCAGGTCTCCCCCGAAGAGCAGGAATCTGGGGAGGTTGGGGCTGGATCCCCCGCCCCCAAACCTCAGGCTGCTGGCTTTCCAGGGGTGCCCGACTGAGGAGGGGCTTGCTGCAGCAGCTCCACACCCTCGCCAGCTGGTAGTGTCATTGAGCAAGCTCAAGGCCGCTGTGCTACGTTTCCCTTTGCCAGTCCTTACAGGTCCTCAGTGAATGCCTCTGAGCCTCCATGATACCTGCTGGTCACCACACTGGTGACAAGCCAACCATGTCCCGTGCAACCCATAGTCATACCTGCAACAGTCACTGGAGTGAAGGTTAGGCTGGTCCCCAATGCACAGATGAGGAAACTGAGGCACAAAGAGCTCAGCGACCTTGTGCAGGGTCACAAGGCGAGCTGGAACTCGCATCCTGGGACACGATCCAGCGGCTGGGCAGCTGCGTACTACACTGCCATGGCCTGGATGCCCTGGCATGGGCTTCTCCCTACTGGCAAATCCTGCCTGGTGCCAGCCCAGGGAGGAGGCTGGTGACACACCCTAAGAAGAGACCCTATCCTGAACCCACACAGTCACATGAGAGATCCCGAAGGATCCATGGAACCAGGCCAGGGAGCTGAAGTGCAGGCTGCGGTCTACTCGGATCAGGCGGCACTAGGGACAGATGCCAATGCTCACGAGTGCCTGCGAAGACTTGGTGAACCCCTCACCAGCCCTCTGCTGGAAAGCAGGGACGACAACAGCAAAGGACAGACTGTCTGCACAGCACTCAGCCCTCACACAGAGCCGCTCAGACACACCAGGAGTCAGGAAAATGTTTTACAAAAGAGCCAACCAACTTTTTCTTTAAGAGCCAGACAAAATGGCACAGGTTTTGCAAGTCAGAAGGTCTCTGCCATGGCTGGACGCCACCCTCCTAGCTGGGTACCAATAAAACTTTATTTACAAAACAGGCATCTTGCTTGGTTTATAGGACTGTGATATATGTTGACAAGGCAGAACATAGGAAAGCCACAACAGCAGGCCTGGTGTCTCAGGCCTATAATCCCAGCACTCTGGGAGGATGAAGACCACAAGTTTCACAAGTTCCAGCCCAGCCTGTGCAACCTGGCAACTTGGGGAGATCCCGTCTCTAATCAAAAACTACAAAGGAATGGGCAGAGGATACAAACCAGCGTAAAGGCCCTAAGCTCAATTCCCAGCACACATGCGCGCGCGCGCACACACACACACACACACACACACACACACACACACACACAAATAGCTGTGGGATTGCTGCTCCTTCTCTCTCCACATCTGTCTCTCTGTCTGTCTCTCTGTCTGTCTCTCTCTCCCCCTTTGACAGCACTTGGATCTTAATATACTGATGAGGCTCATAGTTTCTCAGCCTTTTGTTTTAGTCTTGGGGGAACTAATGAGGTTTACTGTACTCTACAGTGTCCCTAATCAGTCCCGACCCCAGCCCTAAGTGTTCTCTTGGTCCCTGACACGCTGTGACAGAGTATTAGAGGCTGGCATGTAGAAAAGGGCAGGTCCTGGCAACGGTGAACTCAGGCCCGGTGCCGGGCTTACACTGGAGACTCAAGACCACCGGGGGGGGGGCGACACGGATGGACGGACAGGCAAAGGAGAAGGAAGGCAGGCCACAGGGACAGAGAGCCAGCCAACAGCACGATGCAATTCCCTCTCGGTGCGGTCAGACGGTCCCCAGTTCCTCCAAGGCCCACAGGGGTGTGGGCGCTCTGGCTCCCCGGAAAAGGAGACCCGCCTCAGCAACAGAGACCACGAGTGTCCAAGCCCACCTCGCATCTTGTCCTTCAGATGTCCCCCTATATGCAGACAATGGGACAAGCCCATCACCCATGGGCAGTTCATTTCTGCCCATCTCCCAGGGGGCTTTATCCCAGACCAAGGGAGCCTGTCGGGCAGGTAGGCCAAGGGTCTGCTCCCCACCCACTTGCTGGGAACTGTGTGGCCTTAGGCAAGCGACTCATTTCTGATACTCACTTTGCCATCCTCATCCCAGGAATGAAAATCACAGTGTCCATCACTCAAGAGTCACGCACTGGCACCGACATGACTGTACTTCCTACCACTGCCCCATGGAAAGGATGAGAGGCCAGGGACCCAGAGAGCAGTCAGCAAGGGGCAGCTAGGGGATGCCGACTCCCTGGAGAACAGGGCCACACCGGCTCCGGCAAGCAAGCAGGTACGCTGACAGCTGCAGGCTAATGTGAAGACAGTGTGAGACACCGGGTCGCCAGGGTCCTTCCCAGAGGGGTGCTGGAAGACACTCGGAGGGGCTGGGGGTCCGCGACAAAGAGGTAAGTTTTAGATAGGTCAGAGAAACCCTCTGGTCAAGAGAAGGGAAGAAAGGAATGAATTAAGACAAAAAAGTGTCAGCCCAGTGGCATAGGCCTGTGAGCAGGAGAATCGCAAGTCTGAGCCCAGCCTGAGCAACACAGCCACTTAGTGAGATCTTGTGTCAAATTTAGAAATAAAGACAGGTTAGAAACGTAGTTCCATGTGATAGTCCCAGGCTCAATTCCCCAGTATCACAAAAAAAAAAAAAAGACAAAGAAGTGACCATAAGCAATGACTGGGGCTACTACTGGGTTGACAAGCATGTGGGCTGGGGACGTGGATTCTCAGACTTTAGCACAATGAATGCCAAATCCTGCCCAATGGACACGAACAAACCAAGGGGAGAACACAAATCCTATGGGGAGGAAACGCCCAAGTTCATCTAGGAATGTGTAACTCCAGCCTCTCCGCAGCATCTGTCACCTTTTAACAGGATGGGATTCCCTCCGTAGTTCCCCAGGGAAAACTGCCACATACCAGTAGCTTAAAACCACAGAAATTTACTTCCTCATTGCTCTGGGGGCTGCAAGATCAAAATCAAGGTGTTGGCAGGCCCTGCTCTCTGAGACTCTAGGGAAGAATCCTTCATTTCCTTTCTCCCAGCTTCTGGTAGCTGCAGCGATCTGGGCAAGTAGAGGCTCGGGCCTAATTTTTACCTCCATCAACCCAACGTGTTTCTGCAATTCCATGCCTCTTCCCCTTCTCATAAAAACACAACTGATTAGATATAGGGGCTCACCACACCCTCAAGAAGACCTGCAAATGCCTTATTTTTATTTTTTGCATTACTTGGAATTGAAACCAGGACCTTCATACTGAGCTACTTCCCTAGTTCTTTGAGGTTTTGTTGTTTGTTTTTGTTTTTTTTCCAAGACAGGGTCTCATCAAGTTGCTAAATTGTCCAGGCCAGGCTCACACTTACACTCTTCCTGCTTCAGCTTCCCAGAGGGCTGAGATTACAATCCTGCACCACTAGGTCTAGTGAAAGATCCTAGTTCTAAATAAGGTCATATTCACAGGTACTGGGATTAAGTCCTGAGCTTGTCTCTCGGAGGGCTGGTGTTACTCAAGGTGGCTGTTTATCCCAATCTCCCAGAAGTGCCTTGGGCCAGCTCTGCCCAGCTACAACCTCCGTCAGTTCAGGCTGACAGGAAGATGTCTCTGGCCACCGAGACGTGGCACGTCCTATCTGGCTCAGCACCTGTGTCCCAGAAAAAAAAAAAGGACAAAAACAGAACTGGAGTTGTAATTCAGTGCAAAGGCCCTATGTTGGATCATCAAATGCTACAAAAAAATAAAAAGAAAGAAAAAGAAAAGTTAACACCATGCCCATGTTAGTAAGAAAAAATAGTGTAGCTGAAAGCATCCAGGTCTGAGTCTCCACTCCCCCCAAGAGCTCGGGGGCCTGCCACTGGTTACATGGGGGGTAGTCCCCGAAATCCCCGGCATGTGACCTTATTCAGGCAAAGAGCTTTTGCAGGTGTGATGAAGTGTGGGCCTCCAGATGAGTGATCCTGGACCGACAGTGGGCTGGGAAAGTGAGGAGAAGGGGACAGACAGGCAGGGGAGGCCATGGCAGCCATAAGCCAAGGGACACTGAGAGCCTCGAGGCCTGCAAGAGGCACGGGAGGATCTTCCCCGGGGTCTGAAGACACGGGGCCCTGCCGATGCCTGTGCTGCAGACCACTGGCCTCCAGACCTGGATAAGAACGCAGCCATCCCTTGGTAATGAGTCATTATGGAGCCTTTGCCTCTGGCCTGGAAAGCAAGCCAGAGATTGGCTTGGGTGCTGAAGACCTTCTGGGGACCTTCGTCACCCAAGTCTGGTCCCTCAGTGACTAGGTTGTAAGCTGCTGTCACTTTTGAGCTGAGGACACAGAAGCCTCACCCCACAGGGTGTTTCTGAAGGGATGGAGTTGTCACTCGGTACAGCCTCCGGTGCTGACATCCTGCTCTAAGTTTCCAGAGCCCAGTGGCTACAAGGCAGCTGCTAGGAGGAGGGCCCAAGAGTGCCCACGTCGCGTGGCCCTGGCACAACTCCCACCAACCCTTTGCTGCTTCCCTGGCCTCAGGTGGGGCAGCATGCTCTCTGGTTCCAGCAGCAACTAGCCCCAAGCCCTTCCCAGCAAACCTCACACCCCGACCCTGTGTGGTGGCCTAACTCACACACGGAGCAGGCAATCTAGTGTAAATGCCAGACCCACTCAGCAACACCATCAGGGGGTTCTCTCCAGCCCGCCCATGTCTCCTGGGTTGGGCCTATCATCACATGCTGGGTTAGAGAGGGTGTGGGTGTGTGAGTGTACACATGCACACGTGCGTGTATATGTTCACTTCTTTGGCTGTCTGGCATGGAACCCAGAGCCTCGGCATGCTAAGCTTGGCCTCCGCCACAGGGCCCCACCCCCAGCCTCAAGGCCACTTTTGATCCCCTCTCTGATGTCAACTCATAGTGCAGAGGATAAAGCTGTGGGAAAGCCACCCCCTCCCCTTGTCTAAAATACATATATGAAGTGTAGTCAAAATGTGCAGCCATGTTTAAATCAAAAGAAAATGATTACAGTCAACAGACATACCAACATGGGTCCCCTCAAAATACTTCCCTTACATGCACACTTTCATCCCATCATTCTCGCCACTGTCTTTTCCTTCTTGGTGCCACTGGACCCAGATCTTGCCACGGAAGCAAGCCTGAAAGTCCTCTTCTCGTGAGTGCCTTTACAAAGTGAGATCGAAAATATGGTGGCCCTGGGGAGTGCTACCCCACGGAAAAGCAGGTTGCAAACACACTCTGGTGTACACTTGTTGTACGAGAAATGAGAAGGGGATTCATCCTCAGAGTTGCTCGCCTCTACTAGCTAGGAAATGTGACCCAACTCCGGAACATCAAAAACATCTCAAAATGGCTTCTCATCACCAGTCAGGGTGCTCTGTCCACAGCCTGGCTCTTCCTCACCAGAAGAACCCCTGATGGGCTTGTCTGCATTGGCTTTGCGCTGGGCATGGTTGGGCATGGCTGGGAAGGAGGGAAGGAGGAGTAGTGGTTGCCACGTCATCACAGGACAACTGGATGCCGTCCAACCAGACAAAGGTGCCACCGGCAAAGACTGCAACCCACGCAACACCCAGCCAATGAGGAACCAAGGGAGGGACTTGTACACTAGCATATAAATACTGCTTTGCACGCGCCTGGGGCAGTTCTGCCTGGCAGACACCACCTTGCAAGTTCGACAGCAAGTCCTTGCCATCAGTTCTCTGAGTCTCTGCGCCCGTCCTTTGGAAATTTGGGCAGGCAGGATTGTTTTGGACAGCCATCTTATTCTCTGGATCTGTCACTGTGTGGTTTCTGGCTCTTTCCCCAAGGTTAAAATGACCACGAAATGCCAATGTTTTGAATCAATTCAGGACATTAAAGCAGCCCCAACAGCATAACTAAAACCAACCACAAAAGGACTCGTGGCAACGTATCCCTTACTACAAAAATCTCCGCAACCTAAACATTCACCATGTTTTCCCACCATTCCTCAAAGCTCCCCAGCCTCTGGGATTTGGTCTATGCTACCTTCCTTGTCATACCTGCTTCTCAGGCGAGTCACTCCTTGCTTTCCTCAGGACCCCAAGCCCACATCACGACTCCATTAGGTGCTTACAGCACTCTGTCCCCAGCACAGTGGCCCTCAGACCTTTGGCTGTGATTATCTGATTTCTCACTAAATTGTCTCCCCAGAGGAAATCCAGAACCCCCAGAGGAAGAGAAAGCACTCCACACATTTCTGTGTCACAGAATGCAGCACGCTGCCTGCCTTAGCAAGTGCTCAAATAAACTACCGCACAGTGGAACACATCTTACGTTTTAGAAGTGTCCTCTAAAGTTTAAATATCCCCATGAGGATTTTTCTTATAAATGAGTTCTGTGCCTCAGCTGTGGCATCAGCAGAGTGGAGGAGGACCCCAGTGCAGGAGGGGACAGGAAGGAAGCACCTCACACCGCCCTGCAGAGCCTTCAGTGATAAAGGGCTCCTCCTCCCTATCTTCAGAGGCTGATCTCTTGGGGGCTACTCATGCAGAAGGCTCGCTGGTGACAAGCCTGGCCACATAGATCCTATCTGCCACCAACTTCAAAGGCATCTTTATCTGCAGTACCCACCTCAAGAAGGTGGACTCCTCAGTACTTTCCCTCCATGGCCTTTATTCTGCACAGCCAGGCACACCCGCCCAGCTTTATCTGCAGCGTCCCCAAGCTCCTGCCTTTCCAGGAAGGGTGTCTCCTATCTGCGGCCCTTCAGGAGGTAGGAGAGAAAACCACAGGAAGAGAGTGGCTCTGAGCGTGGCTGCCCTTGAGCTACAGAACTCAGGAATAAGCCGCCTCTCAGGGTCTCGGTTCCCCCAACTCGGATGCTCCACTGCTGAGGGCTGAGCTGGTCAGGCTGGGCGGACGCCATCACATGTGCCCGCTTTGGCCCCTTCCACTAGGGTGAAATTCCTGAGCAGAAAGAAATCGGGGCTATTTCCTTCTGGGATCCTTGCTGCAAATGGCCCTGCTGCCAAGTACAAGGGAGCCCCCCGCACCACCACCCCCAAGCACCAGTATGACTGGGGAGGCACATGCAACCCTGAGAGAAAGGCACCAGCTCCTCATTCCCAGAACTGAGCTCAGCCCAAGGAAAACTGCAGGGGACTCTGTGCTGGGCCAGGGGCTGCAGAGAGCAGGGTGCCTGAGCGCATAAAGCAAATATGCTACACACCCAAATATGCTACTCTGCCACAAAGAAGGGTAACTCTGAGTCATCTGTAGCAAAGTAAATGCACCTTAAAAGCCTAACTCTAAGAGAAAGGTATAAGGCACGGAAGGTTATATATCACATGGTGTATCTACTATGAGGAACCCAGGATATAAATAGTTCAGAGAACAAAATAATAGATGGTAGTAGATAGGGAAGGTAGACTTTGCAGAGACAGGAAGGGCATCTGAGGATGAGGAAGGTGACGGAAGAAGAGGAAGTAAAAGCAATTAAGATACAATAGGTACAAGCACCAGCTCCCAAGATGAGTATAATCAGAGTGTGTTGCAAATATTTCCTAATAAAAAATAAAATTATGGGACTGAAAAAAGAAACTCATGCCCCAATGCTGAGGAGTTTCTGAGCTGACCACCCCCAGGCCAGCACCCAACTAGCTGGTCCGCAGCCCCTGGAGCCCCAAGCATGGGACAGTTTCCCAGACAAGCGGAGCTGGCCGAGGCAGCTGTAAAGGAAGGGCAGGGCCTCCTCCTGCCTCATGCCTTACGCCATCTGCAGGGGGTGTCTCTGCACGTCCACCCCAGGCCAGCAACCTGGGCAATAGTGGGCAGCTTTGGAAATATTCGAGGCGGTCAGGGGGCGACAGACTGGGCATTTGTGCCCCTGGCAAAATGTGCTCCCTCCCCTACCTCTTCCCACAGAGCCCAGAGGTGCTCCTTGGCCCGGGCTCACCCACCCCACCTCCCCACCACCTCAGCTAGGATAGCAGGAGAAGCTAGGCCACCACCCTTCTGCCAGTGACAGGTTGTGTGACCTCAGAACACCTGCCCTCTACGTTCCCTTTTCCAAAGCAGCCAACTGGGAGCTGTGGGGACGCCACGTGATAAACTGTGACTTGCTGAGAACTGGGCTGGCACCCGGGCACTATGCCTGGCAGTGGCACGACTGTGGCTGTCGCAACGTGTTTGGTTTCCTGTGGCGCAGTGGATCCAGCGCAGGGCCTTCACGTTGAGCGACACCTCCAGCGAGGCAGTCACTAAGTTGCCCAGGCTGGGTTTAAACTTGTGACCCACCCGCCCTTGCCTCAGGCCCCCAGAGGGCTGGGATCGCAGGCCTGTGTCACCATGCCCGGTGTCACTAGGGTGATTTAGGGCTGCAGGAGGCAACAGGAAGCAACAACAGACACACAGCCACAACCCTAGAGAGCAGCTGGACGTGGAATCCAAAATCTGGGGATCAAACCGTACATACCACTTTCACGGTGGCCTCTGGCCCTTCATTTTGCACAGTGAGCCTTGGGATCCCCATCTGGAAAACCAGCAGCTCAAACAGAGAAGGGCACGTACAGCTTTCTCCAGTCAAGACTATAGGTGTGAAAAAACTGTATTTATTTGAATGAATGAGTTCCAAGGTGCCTGACCCTGAGATCAATCACCCAGCCAACCGTTGTGCACACTCCTGTTTGATCTTCACCGTGTTCTCTCCCCACCCCGCCCCATCGCTCCCATGTGCCTGTCACCCCCTCCACTTCCTGTAAGGGACACTCAGCTTTGATCGTTCAGCTGGGCTGTGGTGCCAGGGAACCAGACACCAGAGCCAAGATCTGAGAACCTGTCCTCCCAGAGTGCACAACCTGTCCCTGCCCAGGGCCCTCAACCTGTACAACAGGGAACAGTGGGACACCCGGGAGCTGCATGACAGCCCTCCTTCCCCGCCCCACTGCGACGCTGCCCAGGGTCTCTGTGTGTGTGAGTGCGCCTACAGGATCACCAGCCTAGCGCTGCAGAACGCCTGCCAGGTGACCTCCAGGACAAGGCCGGCAACCTGTTCCACTCAGGCCGGGCCTGAGACAGAGGGCACCACAGGACCCTGCAAAACTGTTCCTGGGCCTTAGTCTCTTCACCCAAAGCACAGAGACTGTGAACTTCTCACCTTCAGAGGACACATTTAAAAGTCCTCCCTGAAACCTGAGCCTGAGACCAGCTGCAACCCCCCAAGCTGTCACTGTTATTCCCAATGCCATTCCCAATGCCAAGCAGCAGAAGGTAAGTTCTGCCACTCCTGAGCTGTGCATCCCTGGGAAAGTGATGAGATATTTCTGAACCTGAGCTTCTCTGTTGACAAAACAGGGACAGTAATAACAGCCACCGCAGAAATAAATGGGAGAAAAAACTGCTTGGAATTGCATTAGAAGCCGGTGCAAGTGAGCTCCGTGGTCCTGGTTAATCTCCACAGACAGGGATAAAAACAGGAATGACAATGATGACTATTGCGTCAGCGCCTGCCAGGGCCGTGAGGTGCATGAAACTGTCATTCTTAATAAACAAGCACGCGCTTCTGTGAGAAGACAGGCTCCCGCGCGGGTTTGCAGCTGGCCCTGTTTCTGTCTCTGCAGAGAAACAAGGTGGGGAGGGGGGCTTCATGAACTAGTGAAACCCCTGGGCTGGACCTACCCCTTGGCTAGAGAAGACAGAACGGGGCTGAGGCACAGTCCTTTCTCACCACAGCTGCCTGGCTGTCCCTGCACAAGTGCACTCAGTGTGGCTTAGGGATGACCTCTGATGGCTCTGGGGGGCAGAGGAGCACGCTGTCCCCATTACAGCCACACCCTGCCCAGGCACTCGCCTTCTTGGGGCTCCAGGGAAGCAAACATAAAGGTTCAACATAGGCATGGCGCAGACATCCCTGTCCCATTCCACAGCGACTGTGGACAGTGAGGACACTGCGTCTTTCTCTAAATTTACTCAGTGGATAAACTCCCGGCTCTGGAACCCAATGCATCAGTTCCAATCTAGCCCTTACAAAAATGAGCCAGGTCCTGGGGACAAGTGGCTCCGCCACTCTGCGTGCTGGGCTTCATCTGTAGTGCAGGAGAGGTGCTAAGGCTGGTTCTGTTGTAAACTCTGCGACCTCAGAGGCTCTTGGGTGGGGCCAGCATTTCTGATAGCTTAGAACACAGACCTGAAGTAACCTGTGGCTCTTTATTGATTATATTCATGTTGCTTGCTGTGAAATTAATATAGTTCCAGAGCTAGGGCCTGGTTCCGTGGTTAGAACATTTGCCTAGCACAAGCAAGGCCCCGAGTTTGATTCCCCAGCACGACATAAAATGAGCCAGGTGTGGTAGCACATGACTGAAATCCTAGCACTGGGGATGCTGAGGCTGGGTGATGCCTCTCGGAGGCCAGCATGGACTACAAAGTGAGTTCAGGACTACCCCAAGCTACAGAGTGAGAGACAGGAACTACAGAGCAAGACCACTAGAAATCATAGCTTGGGCAGTGGCACATCCCTAGAGAACACAGGGTCTTCACCTGCCTAGGCTGCCTGGGTAGGCTCAATAATGGAAATTCATTTCTTCACAGTGATGGAGGCTGGAATCTAACATGGCAGTGTCAGCGGGGTTGGCCCTTGGGTCCTCCTGAGGCTTCTCTACCCAGCTACTCCCCCACTACATCTTCACATGGTCTCCCCTCTGTGCACAAGTGTCCCGATTTCCTCGTGTGACAGCGATAGCTGACCACTGAACTAGAACCCAACCACGGCCTTGTTTTGATGCCACTGCCTCCAGGACACTAATCTAAACCCAGTCACATTCCGAGGCACCAGGGGTCAGAGTGCCCAGTGATGACATCCGAGGCACACAGCTCATCAGAGGGCTCTGGGTACGACTCATGTGTGGCTGAGTAGCCATGCTGGAAACCACAGAACATCCAAAACTCCCAAACACGATCCATCGCAAACTTTTTTTTTCAGTACTGAAGACTGAACCCTGAATATACTTTCATCTTGCTTATTTATAAAACAAGAGAAATTCCCTTTTCTACAGAGCACCAATGAACTTGACAGGAGTACCGGAAGGGCTGACACACGCTAAATACACCATACGTGTCACCTTCTGTCACCCACCTCTCTTGCCATCCATGTCCCAGCCAAATCATCTAAAGATGATGATGGCAGAGTTGAATTTGGGTCGGGGCCTTGGGCAAACGGCAGCCTGACTTCTCCAGTCTCAGGTCCCTCTGTCCCTCCTTTCCACCCAAAATGTCCAGCAAAAGTGTTCCCCCACAGGGAGGCCATGATGAGATGGCCTCCTGCTGACCATAAGATCTGAATGGACTCAAAAGAACAAAGGTGGTCCCGCCTTGGCAGCAAAAATAAACACCACACCAGGACCAGCAGCTCAGCGGGGCTAAATTCCAGGCAGCTAATCCCCCTCCTTCCACCAAGAAAGGGCAGAATCACCTAGAACATGGGTCTCCAAAAACTATACTGGCCCCCTAGGAAAAATGAGAAAAGAGGGGAGAACAAAGCTCCGCCTCCTGCCAGCATGCTCCTATCAGATTCTAATACCACTGCTGATTGGCAGGGGGTAGAGCCTTGCTCCCGCTCTCTTCCTGCTACCGGCCATTTCCGAGCTACCCTCCCAGAGCACTACCGCTCATCAGCATACCCCGAACACTCACCCTCACCCCACACTTAGAAGAACAGTCTTCAACTAAACCAGTCCCCTGTGTCAAAGAGACTGGGGACCGCGGATATAGAAATACGGTGTGGCTGCGGTGGCAGCAAGGATCTACCCTGTGCCAAGGCACCAGCACTGAACCACGTGACCTCACTTGCACAAGATGATTCCAAGGTTCAAAGAACTGAGTGGGGGAAGAGGGTTGGCCTAAAACAGGTCAAAATAAGTCGGTTCCTTCTAGGAGAGAATATTACAATAATAAAGAAGGCATGTCTTCAGATTGCAAGGGCGGCAACAAAGAAAATATTAAATGCACGAGGAAATTAGGAGAGGTGAAGAGAGGACAGGGATGAGAGGAGAGGGAGGAAGGGAGGAAGGGAGGAGAGACCGGAGGGAGGGAGCGAGGGAGGGGCTTCGCAGCCTGGGGACAGTTTGCTGAATAGGCAATAATGAGACTGTGAAGACAGCCTGGGAGCTCTGGGAGCTCAGAGGGCTTTAACAGACACAATCTCGCTGAGATTCTTCTATTAGCTTCTAAGCCAGGTTAACAGGTTCTGCATCTCTGCTGAGACAGTGAAACTGCGCCCCCTCCCCAGCCTCCCAGGACAGGAAGGCCAGCGGCCTTCCTGCGCCTGCTCGCTCAGCACAGTCTGCAATCTTGTTTCTTCATCTGTGATCCATCGTGAGCTGGGCACAGCAGAAGGAAACAATTTAAAAATAAGAAACATTCTACAGGTGGCCTGGTGGCGCATGCCCATAATTCCAGCCACTGGAAAGACCAAGGCAGGCGGGTCATAAGTGGGAGGCCAGCCTGGACAACAAACTTAGATCTTGTGCCAAAATAAAAAAGTGAGAGGCTGGGCTGTAGCTGTGTGGTAGAGAGCAGGCCTGATATGAGTGAGTCTCTGCGTTCAATTCCCAGCACTGCAAAAAATAAATAACTTTCCCTACCAGGCCCCTGCCCAGAACCAAGGTGATGACAAGCCAAGGGTCGTGCCCAGCCCTGGCATGGTACTGCCATGGGGCAAGTGTTGCCATTACCACCAAATTCCTGCCACACTCCTTTGCATTTTTCCTTCCTTCCGGGCTCTTCAGGCTACCTCAAGACCATTCTGGGCTCTCCATGTCACCCTCACTGGGGCGCAGCCTTCCTTTAGGCTCCCCAATGCTCACTGGCCTTGCCAGCTTCCTACACATGGCTGTACGCTCTACCTCTGAGGCCACGGGCAAGACTGGGAAGGACAGTAATCCTCACAGATGTGTCTTTGGTTAGGCAGGACTGGGCAGTGAGGCAAGGAAGAGGAAGCATGGCGCGGTGGGCGTGACTGGGGCCGGTTACTTCCTTTCTCCTCAGAGGACCAGACTCTCATGCAGTTGCTCAAAGACCGAGCGAGGGCACACCTGGGAAATGTTTACATCTGCTGAAGTGCTGAGCACATGGGTGCTGCCCTACCTCCTGAGGTGGGAGTTGCTGCTCATGGCGGAGTACCCACACACCAGGGAACTGGCTAAGGGGACCAACCTGAGTCAGAGACATAGATGGAATGACACAGGAGGCTGGGGTGAAGGTGGACTCCTCCCAGGTCCATCCTTGACCCTGTGTGACTGTGAGCTGACTCCTCCCCTCCACAGTCACCTCTTTTCCCAAGGGCCTCTTGAGTATATTCACTCTTTGTGCCTGATGACCTCAGCCCTGTCCCTGGTATGCATTTGAAGACAGGAAACTCTGCTTGCCCCACTTCACCAGTAGGAAGATGTGAAGCAGTGTTAGAGCTCCGACGCTGCAGACAGGTACCCAGGGTCCAGTCCCCCTGGGAAACGCTGATCACATGTCCCGATGACACTACAGCTTTGTGGCTAAGCCTCCACAGGCCATTAACATGCACACAAGAAACACAGGGCACCCAAGAAACTCCGAAGTCACCGTCTTCCCACCTATAAACTGGGGCAATGGGAACCGCATGCCATCCTTGGGCTAATGAGAGTTAATCCAATGACCTGGCACAGGCAGCATCTAGTAAAGAGGAGCGGCTTTCTATTGTTAGCACTCACGCTGTGGAGCGGGAGTCCTTGTCACCAGCAGAAGACACCCTCACCTGACCACAAGTTTATTACAAAGATTAATGAAAGGGTGCTTGGGAACTGCTTAACACGGTCCCTGACACAGAGCAAACACTCGGTAAATGAGAACCCTAATCATTTAAAGAGACTGGAAATCTGCATCCTATGGTGCACAGCTTTTCCAGGAACCCAGCTGTCGAGGAGGAGGGGACAGCTTCAGCTCAGTGTAAGCAGAGTCTCTCTGCAGTGACTCAAGTGCGGTTCTGGCAGGACCCCGCCTCCCAGGCCAGTGCCTCAGTTGGCCCCTGGATGGGATGATGAGATTTTTACTGGAATATCCAGTAGCTCCGGGGCCAACGCTGGCCTCCCTGTCCCCGGGGACTGACACCAGTCACCGATGCTTCATAAAAGAGGCAGAGATTCCATGGCCCCAGTAAGCCACACAACAGCAAGAACAAGAAAGTGCATGCAGCTGGGAGGAAAAGGCGGATTGAGGTGTGTGTGCAACAAACCAAAGCCACCCTGTGTAGGTTCAGCCACAGAGGGAGGTGTGAGGATCACCGAGCAGGTCTGGACGCCGAGCTGCACTCTGGGACAGGAGGCAAAGCCAATGAAAGCTAGAGAGGGAAAACAGCAAAAGGGGCGTGCAGGGCAGCCTCAGCACAGGGGAGGCCAGGACCCAAAGGAGGGGAGAAGAGAGAGACAGAAGACAGACACACCGCTCCTGAGCTCCAAACATCCTGCTGCCCACCAAGGGTATGGTTTCCAGGGATCTACCTTCAGTGGGTCTCATGGGCTGGGCACAAGAGGGCCTAGAGAGGTTAGTGATCAGGTAGGTATGTGAGCTCCGGATACCAAAACCAAACCTTTGCAGCCTGAAGTGAGAATTCCAATGCCCCTCTTACAGGTGAGGCAGAGAAGACTGGCTTCGAGGGGTCAAGGATTTACCTCATGGCCCTGAGGCTAGCCTGCTAGTGGCTCCCAAAAGAAGTAACTACATGCATAAACTTCCTCACAGTTCTGGAGCTGAAAGCCCACGATCAAGGCAAGGGCAGGACTAGACTATCTGAGGCCTTTCAGAGAGACTGAGGCCCTGGCAATGCCCAGCTTCCCCACTGCAGCCTCGAAGGATCTCCCCGGAGTGCCTGAATCCATTCTTCCCTTGCCAGGAGGACACCAGACCGACCAACTTTTGCCCATGTTTTAGTCCTTTTTCATCACTTGGACACAATTCTTGATACCCACAACATAAGGAAGGAAAGGTTTATTTTAGCTCAAAGTTTCAGGAGGTCTCAGGACATTTATGGGTAGTTGGTAGCAGTGGAAGCCTAGCCAGACAGAAGCAATTCATAGCATGGCAAGCCACAGGGGAAAACTAAATTATGAAGCCAAGAGAAAAGGAAGGGTAGCGCTCCCATGTATCTTTCCAGTCGTATCCTACTGCTCTTCCCCTTCCAGGTCAAGCTCCCATGACTCATCTCTTCTGACCAGCTCCCACCTTTTAACATCACTGGAAATGGATAGATCAACCCTATGTCTGGATCACCTCCCAGTAATGTAGCTTTGGGGGCACGTTCCAGGTGCAAATCATAATGTCTCACACTAACAAAGGACCTCATTTAGCTTAATCACCTCTTCAGAGACTACTTTCAAAGGCAGTCACATTCTGCGGTACCAAGGCCAGGATTTCAGCACATGCTTTGTGGGCAAAACATTATTTGGCCTCTAGTGACCCCCATGCTCTCCTGAATCTCTCTTGGCATGCATGGAAGAAGCCAGAGGATATAAAGAGAAACTGACGGAAATCCTGGCTTCCCCCTGTACATACAGCAGAGCTGTGACAAGGAGACGTGTGTGCGAGTCTTCTCCTCAGAGCAACCAGCACGAGCACCAAGAACGGAGCTCCTTCCCCAATACACTCTAGGCCTACCTGTATGCTATACCAGCCACACGGTTTGTGCCACCCCCCACTTCGGTATGAAAACCCATCACCTCAGTGCACCATCACTGAGTGACTGCTCTTCAAGTACTGCTGCAAAGCCCTGCACCTGGTGTAAGCATAGGCTCTCTGACAGGTAAGAAAATACTAGGTCTGTATTACGGTTTAAATTATGAAGTATCCCCCAAAGATTTGGGAAATGAGGGCTTGACCCCAGCGCAGTGTTCAAAGTCGGGGTCAGGGGGTAACTGGATCTTGAGGGTACGGATCTCTTGGCTGCACTAATCCATCACTGAGTTCATGCCTGAACGCCCACTGGCAGGGTGGGAGTGGGAGGCAGCTGGAGGAAGGAGGTCCCCGGGCAGATGCTTCGGAGGGGGTATCTCTGTTCCGTCTCTGCTCCACCATGGGGTAAGCACCTTTTCTCTGCCATGCCCTCCAGCCCTGTTATTTCTGCCTCAGATCCAGCCAACCACTGACAGAAACTTCTAGAAACGATGAGCTAAAATGAGCCTTTCCTCACTCAGGTTGCTCATCCCTGGGGAAATGTGGTCTCGGTGGTGGAAAGCTGACTGACACAGATCGGGCTGTCATGCCAGTTGACCATGCCAGCTCCCTTTCGTCAGCATTCCCTCTGTAGCCTTTGCCCGGGTAGAGTCAACACACCTATGACGCTCAGGCAGGGCGGGAGCCCTGTGAAGGGCCGCCTTCCTCCAGTGTTCCCACAGGTAAGCTGGCCATGACCTGGAGCCCACTTGGGAGGTGGAAGCTGAGGTGCAAATTCCGTCAAGCCCACTGTGCGCTTGGCCCAGGGCTGAGCAGAAGAGGTGGAGAAAACAGAACTGAAGAGCCCTCAGAAATGGGGGTGCATTAGAGGCCCCAGGAAAGGGACTTTCAAAGGCTCGATCAGGGCTGTTTTTCTCCATTCTATGATTCTACCCTTGGGGGCAGGGTGATTATTTTTTTGTTCCCATCAGCTCTGTCATCCCTGCCCAATTCCTTCTCAACAGGCTATATCCTAAGAGCACAGACATTAAAAGCCAGACATTTACTGGGCTCACTGGCATAGGTCTGTAATCTCAGCACTCAAGGAGGCTGAGGCAGGAGGATTTCAAGTTTGAGCCCAGCCTTGGAAACAGCAACTTAGTGAGACCCTGTTTGAAACTCAAAACTGAAAAACATGGGCTGGGGATTTAGTTTGGTGCAAAGGCCCTAGGCGCAACCCTCAGTACCACAACATAAAGTAAACTAAAATAAAATTAAGGTTAGACACTAATGGTTTTTAAATCATTTAACTCCACTGTGCAATTCTATAGATGACTGAAAAATACAACCACTGTTTAAATTTTAAAAACTGATCAAAGTAATCCTCTTCAAAATATGGTCCCCTGATATAAATGCACTTGTCCTGTCATGCCTGCCACTTTCTGAGGCAGGTCTGGGGGGTCCTCTTTGCTGAGTGTGTTTACAAGGTGTGATCAAAAATACAGTGAATCTGCTGCTGAGTGCCATCCAACTGCATGATCCACCCAGAAAAACAAGACAGCGTGTCCTTACCCACCTTATTCACAGGAACTGGCTCTCTGTGACTCTGGCCCTTCCCAAAGTCACAAAATGACCACAAAAGGCAAACATCCTGAATCAGTTCAGGACCTCAAAGCAACCACAGTGCAACTAAAGACACTCGTGACAGAGGACTTCCAGGACTGCTTCCCAAGGGGCGAGGACAACGGGTGTGTTCAAAGCGAGGAGGGGATGTTTAGGGGGATTCACAGCAGTGTGTCTTTTACTACAACACTTTCTTTAAACATACGCTGTGCAATCTGATCACCCCTTGTATGTGGGATTGACCTTCTGGGCTGCAGGGGTCTAGCAATTTCAGCCTAAGAAAGGGTGACTTCCGGCAGCCTGGTAGGGCGCCCTGCTTAGTGTCTCTACACAGCTCATCCAAAAAGCTGAGATACAGAAGAAGGAAAAAGGAAACCTACGTGAAAGGCTTAGTTTAGAGGAGGAGAAGAGCTCAGGAATAAGAAGGAGGCCAACAGGAAAGCCAGCAACAGAGGCTGGAGACAGGCTGCAGGGAAGCCACCCAGGGCTACCAGAGGAAGGGCCGCAGGCAGCAGCGAGCAGCCAGTGGCAGCTGCGAACAGGAGGTAGGTCAGGAGAGCCAGGAGTCACGGAAACAAACAGCAGACAGTCACCACCAGCCTCCAGGAGGAGCAAGCCCCCAGTAGTGGAAGCTGTACACACACCAGGAGCTCTCTCCCTGACAGGATTCCCCTGAGGCTCAGCAGACCAGCTCAGGAGAAGCAGGGGAAGCAGTTCTCTGCAGCACCACACTAGGAACTGACATAATCAGGAGCCATCTGGGGAAAGACCCCAGTGTGAATTGCTTATGCTACAGCAGGATGTACACCAGGGACCTTGCAGACACTTAACTAGTGACTGGAAAGGAACTAGCACAAGGGACAGTCATAGGGAAGGGGGAACAGGCCACGGACCTCCTCAACAGTGCAGGCCACCGTGAGAGCGGGTCAAGGAGTGTAGAAGGCCCTGCCATCGCAGTGAAAAGCCAGGAGAGTTGTGGGAGGTTTAAAGAAGGGGCTGGGTGTGAAGGAGACGAGTTGGAGGCCCTGGGACTGAGATCCTGGCACCTACTGCCAGCACAGAACGCAGTGGGCCTTCAGCTCCTCAGCACACACTCAAGGAAATGCCTCAGCTTGGCCATCAGAGTGAAGTCCATCAGGCAAGATACACTCCTGTGGTTTCGGGTGTGAAGAGGGTGGGGACAGGTCTCACCAGCAGACAGGCAGCAAAAACTGATCAGGAAACCTGCCTCAGTCCCTTTCTCATTATGAAGACACAATACCCAACACCCATAATTTAAAAGAACAAAGGTTCATTTGAGTTCATGAGTTTCAGGAGATCTCAGTCCATTCATGGGCAGCTGGCAATGGTGACAAGGTGACAGGGTCTGGCCGGACACAACTGCTCACAGCATCACAAGAGGAAGGATGAAGATTCGTAAGAAGCCCCGGCAAGAGTGCACCCCTGCAGGTGGCACCTTCAGTGATCCCGCCACCTGTAACCCGACCCTCCTGACCAGGCCCCACCTCCCAACAACACCCAAATAAATGAGGCGACTGAGGGACATTCCAGATCCAAATCATAACAAAACCACAGCTGGACACAGTCAAGTGCTCTCCCTCCCCCGTATCTGGTGGAGAGTGGGCACCAAGGCCACAGGACCTGAATAGAGAGACCCCTCGTCCAAATAACACAGCGAAAACCTCTGGACTCTTGCCAGTTGATCTTTGTATACACTTTGGGCTGCTGACGTTCAGTTGTTATTGTTGTTTTTGATTTTTGGTTTCTTCTTAGTTTCAAATTCTGAGGCTTTCTAAAAATAGATTCTTTATAGACACTTGCGTGATTTTTTTTCTCATCGCTTCCTCTCATTCTTCTATCTTGGTGGTATTTTTGCCTAATTCCATTGACATTCTGTTAGTCCTCAGTTGGAATTTGATCGCCATTTCCTCAGCCCCTGCTACTCTCCCTCCTTTCCTTTCTTCTCCAAATCTGACGCTTTGTCTCAGCCCCCATCTTCCCTACTCACACCACTCTTATTACTACTACCAAGAATTAATAAAATATAGCTATCTAATTTAACCTTTCAAGAGCTAACAGAGATAGTAACTTTTGCCATTAGCTGTGCCTAGGACATTAATGCAGACTTCTTTCAGTTATTAATAATTATAGAGTGTTGCCTTTAGTAGACTATTTCAATAATATTCTGTTTGTCTAGGTAACTCTAGTAATAGCAAGGGTCACATTCAGATGTCATGAGTGGAAGAGTTGTAGCATTTAACTGGTGACCACTATCAATAATTTGTCTTAGATACATTATTACTAATGATCCCTTTCTTACTATTAATCATGGCACAGTGGCTGGAGTATGTTAAGAGTTAACAACCTTTAGCTATTTAGTTTAGCCTACCCTACTATTACAGATTTCTCTTCTGTTATAAATGGTGGTATAGTGTTGCCAACAGTAGATCTTTTTGATAAGTCATATTTTGTTGTACTTTTAAGTATCTTTATTAACAGAGTAGATCGCATTACTAATGTTAAGGGTGGAAGAATTGTAGCATTTAATTTGTTGTTATGATACATCAATACTTGGTTCATCTTAGATGATATCATTATTGTAGGTTCAGTTCATGCTGTTGATGATGGCACAGAGGTTGATCTTGTTCTTTATTTGTATCCTTTACTGTACACCAATAGCTGGCCTGTCTTTGTTTCATCAATATTACTGTGACTCTTTTCATTCCTCCAGAAAAGTATAGGAGATCACAAAAGCAGCAGAAGGCTAGCCACAAAGGAGACCTCCAAACTTAAGAGCTGAGTAGGCTGAAAACAGGCATAAATATCAAAAAATCAACAAACTCAAGAAAACATCAAAGAAAGACATGGCTAACTGAATAAGTCTTCATAATAGTGACAGTCTTTTGATCCTAACTGTCCAGCAATACTCAGCAATAGAATCATGAGAAAAAGAAAAAAAAAAAAAAAAAAGGCAACAGGGCACCTGCAGGAATGACTGATTCACCAGAAGCCAATATCAGGGGCCCTGGAACTGGAACTTACAGGAAAGGAAGTCAAAACTAAGTGGACCAAACAAACAAACAGTTCAAACAAGACATGCTAAACTCAAGATACTTAGCAAATTTAAGGATGAATTTACAAAATAATGATCTCAACTGATAAAAATAAAAGTTTAGTAAGCTTATAGAAGACATTAACAAAAAGCTGACAAAGGTAAACAAGGCAATGCAAGATATGAAGAAACATTTGGTAAAGAAGTAGAGAAATCTGAAAAGAAATCAAGTTGTAGGTCAAGAAAAATTTACTGAAAGCAAGGGAAGCTGCCTCAAGCATTGTGAGAACAAGAGTAACAGACCACAAAGACAAAGTTGACAGATTAAATGATGTACTACCCTCAAAACCAGAAGATGGCAGGCACTTGGATACAACAGCTGCTGGGCGACTCAAAGAGAACCAACCTCAGAATTGTGTGTAAGAAAAAAACATCAGGATAACACAAAATGTATAAAGAATTTACTTACTGATGTCATAGAAAAAGATTTCCTGAACATAGTAAAAGAAATTAATATTGATATGCAAGAGCCATACAGAACCCAAAACGCTGACCCAAAAAAAAAAACTCACCATATCACATCAAAATAAAAGTCACAGAAATTCAACAGAGAGAATATTAACAGCATTAAGAGAAAAACAGATACTATCCTACGTAGGTAAGCCCAACAAAATAACTGCAGACTCCTTAACACAAACCTTAAAGGCAAAGAGCCTGGAACAAAATCTTTCACACTCGTAAGTGAAAGCAAACATCAACTCAGGCTGTTATATCCAGCAAAAGTATCCCCAAAATTAAAAGAGAACTACTAAAAAGTTTTCATAACAACAACAACAACAAAACCCTTTGGAAGTTTATGACCATTAAACCAATACTGCAGAAGAAAATACTCCAGGGAGTCTTGGAGAGAAGAGCAGCACCAAAATACGCAGAGGAAAGGAAACATCAAAAGGGGAAGCATAGCAAAAACCAGGGGGGAGGTGGGGAAAAATAAAAGAAAAAAGAAAAACCAAAGAACCAAGACTGAAAAAATAAGACAATGATAAATTTCAGCGAATAACATACAATAATAACTCTCAATGTTAATAGTTTCAACTTGCCAATCAAAAGACTCAGATTCGCAGAGTGGATCAAAAAACAAAACCAAGCCACTTACTGCCTGCAAGAGAAACACTTCACTCACAAAAAAAGCACAGAGACTGAAAGCAAAAGGATGGAAATTAATGCTCTCTGCAGCTGGAGTCCAACAACAAGCAGGAATAGCTGCACTATTCTCAGACACAGCCAATTTCAAAACAGATCAGAAAGACAAAGATGGACACTACGTACTGGTAAAAGCAGCAATCCAAAAGGAAAAGCTCACAAGTATAAATATACATGCACCCAGTTCATAAAAAACAAAAACTTCTGGACATGGAAGGTCAGATAAATCCCAACAGGATCATAATTGAGGACTTAATAGCCCACTCTCACAAATGGACAGGTCAACCAGACCAAAACAAAACAAAAAAATCAAAGAAACATCAGAGCTAAACCACACCATGGAACAATGGGCCTGCGCGATATCCACCGGAGTGTTCCACCCAACATCAACAGAGCACACCCTTTCCTCAGCAGCACTTGGGACTCTTTCCAAAAGAGACCATACCCTAGGCCATAAGACATGCCTCAGTAAATACAAAAGGAATGAAATAATTCCCTGTATATTTTCAGACCTCAGTGAAATGCAATTAGGAATCAACAGAAAAAAGTCCTACATAATCAATATCAACACATGGATATTAAATAATAGATTTTTGAACAAACAACGGGAACGTGGGGGTGAGAAGGGAGAAGTAAAAACTCTGAAGATGCAGTATGTACATGCACGACTTCCTCAAGGTAAATGCCGTTATTATGCATCACAAATATACACTAATACAAAGAGCAGTTTGGGACAGACTGAAGAAAGGAGGCTCCAGCCTCTCACACGATGCAAAGGCTCTGGAAACAGATGGTCACTCTGTGCTCAGGTTCCTGGTGTGTGACATGAGGACAGTCACGCTCCTTGCCCAGCCCGCGTCCGGCTCTAACCAGGGGCCGGCACGCAGTGGGCGACCTGCAAATGTGAGCTCTTCGCTGTACTCCTCTCTCATACTACTGCCATCATCCGCCCTGTCTCCTCTCGCTCCTTCTTCCGGGACCAAAGCTTCCTCCTAGAGGATGGTTGGCAAAGCTCCTTCTCCTTTCTGTTGTGCTCTCACATTCTTAGCACCAGGCTCACCGTCCTAGGGCTACGCAACCTGTGCCCTCCCCCAGGGCACTCTGCGCCTCACGATGGCAGAGCCGTGTCTGCGCTGCAGCCTGTTATGTCTGTGGCACTCGGAGCAATGTGACTAGGCACCAATGCAGCTGACTGAATGACTGGTGCATAACAGTTGCTCCCCATGTCTGGATGAACACGTTCTCTCCCATGCACATCTGGCCAGTGGCCAGCACAGTCTGGCGAGATCCAGCACTCCAGCCAGCCCTGTCTCACACCACACTCTGCCTGCTGCCAGCATCCTGACAACCACCAATGCACACGCTCTTTCTCCACTCCCATTGCCTGCGAGGTGTGTACTGACCCCTTAGTACAGAGAAGCAGGGTGTCACCCACCACCCAGCCAACGGAGCTGACGGGGTGGGGGGGTAGAGGGGGCAGGGAGAGGGAGCCGGGGCTTTTGCTTCTCCACCCTGTGTTGGGTGAAGTGCAGAATACCGCTGCTCAGTGGAGGGAAGATGAACAGGTGGGGCCAGAGGTGAGAAGACTCCCAGAGAACTCAGCCCTGCTTGTGGCTTGGTGCAGAGAAAACTGCTCATGATGGCTCCAGAGCCAAGGCTCAGTGACTCCAGAAGAGAGCTGGGAAGGGGAATCCACTCGAATAAGCAAGGGATGAGGCCTACCTGTTCCCACAGAAGCAGTGTTTTGAGTATGGGAGAGGAGAGCAGGGGAGGATGTGGAGGGAGAGGGGCAGAAAGAAGACAGAGGGGAGAGGAAGGATGGGAGAAGAAAAGGGGAGGGGAAGGGAGGAGGGGAAGGAGGTGAGAGAGTGCCCCTCAAACACACACTCATCCACACACTGTGACCTCGACCTACATCTTGCTCCCTCGAAAGCTTTCACTGTCCTCTGCCCAGGAGAGACCCCGATGATGGGCCTGGCCCTCAGCCTTTACCATGGTGAGGGAGGGACTGACTCCCGGCACTTAAATCAATTTGTGAGGTCAGTCAGCAGCTAATGAGCAGCCTGCTCCCCTGGCATCTTCAACACTTTTTCCAAATCAAGTTACAAACTGGCCTGAAACCACTTCAAAGGGGCCAGGCTGCTGGGTACCAGGAGGTACTCTGCCAGGCACATGGCCACAGCTCCCGCCGCCAGCACCATCCTTCTCTGTGTGGTTTATGTCCTTGAATACAGCCCAGGGAGGCTACGCGAGACCAGTGGTTCCCAGTTGGCTTCCATCTCAAGACAGACTCAGCGTAATCCTCATGCAAGTGAGACTCGGGTGTTGGTGATTTGGTGTGAACTTAAAACTAGAGCAGGGAATGTCCCTGGTGTGTGAATCTCCTTGTATGCAAAGATCTGCCAAGGCCCAGAGGTGGACGCTCACAGAGGCACCCGGCCTGGGTCCCTCTTACTACAGAGTCCAAGCAGAGGCCCACAGGTGGTTAGCAAGCGGTCATGAGGCAGGCAGCAACTCTGCAGAAGCAGCAGAGCCCGGGTTAGGGTTTGGATCTGGAATGTCGCCCAAAAGTCGCATGTATTTGGATGCTGGGGATGATCTATGGATTTCACGCACTGTTTGAAGGCAGGACCTGGTCAGAAGGGGTAGATTACTGAGGGTGTGGCCTAGAAAAATATACTCCTGTCTTCACTTCTCCCCTGCCTCATGCCTTCCTCCTTCAATGCTGTGAGTAGCTGCTCTCTCCTAGACCCTTCATGGTGCCATGCCACCCATGCATGGACGGAGATCTCCTGAAACCGACTTAAAACAAACCTTTTCTCCCTTAAGCTGTGGGCACCAAGTAATGTGTAGTAGCAACAAAAAGTAACTAAGACAGCCTGGGCACTCAAGAAGGCCAGCCCCCAGCAAAGACCTGCTCTCAGGGTGAGGTTCCCGTGGGATGTACCCACTAGCGGCCAGCTCTATGGAGGAAGGACAGGAAGCAGCCCTCCCTGTGACTGTAAGAAATCAGCAGCACTCCTATCTCCACTGGCTTTTAAGGATGGACACTCATGGGGGAGGGAATAACGTCTGAGGGCCAGGAACCAGGCAGAAGGAGGCACAGCTCCACCAAGATCCAGGGCCCCAGGGTGGCAGCCAGCCCCAGTAGTCATAGGAAGCCAGGAGCCCCACCCTGCACATCTTCCTTCCTTCTGAGAAAGATTGTCAGCAAAACAAGGGAGCTTCAGGGTGGGGCACTCCTCACCCCAAAGACAAGACATCAGTTTGGGTACCTGGGCCTCCGTTCAGCCTGCAGAAAGCACTGTCTCTCCAGCTCTGCCCTCAAGGCCACTCTGACATGAGTGCCCTGCCACTGCTGCCTTCTGCAGACGCTTGCCACTCCCACAAGATGCTCACACTTGAGTCCATAGCTCCCAACACACCTTCCAAAAAGCACTGGGTGCCAAGCTCTTGAACAAACCCACCCAAAGTAGAATGCTCAAAGTGGCCAATGCTGTCAGACAGAACACATGCTCTAGCTGCACACAGGACGTTCTTCCACACTCCATAAAGGCTTGACTTTTGTATGTGTTCACAGTGACTCTTTAAAGGAAGTGTCATTACTACACCATTTTACAGGCAAGAAACTGAGGCCCAACAGGGTTAAGTACCTCCCTTGCTTATGCAACCCGTAGCCCCACCCCGTGTGCTATTGGACTAGGCATCCCTTGTCGTCCCCTGAGTTGCAAACCAGACACCTGTGTTGTGCCTCTAAATGTCACCAGCTGAATGACCCAAGACAAAGCGCTTCCTTTCTCTGAAAGGTCACTGTGTCCTCTATAGGTGGGGTCACACCCCCAGCTCCGTAAAGGCTATCTTCCTGTTGGTGGACTGGCCTGCCCAGTCCAAGCCAGGCACACAGTAGATGCTAGGAATGCGCGTGCTGCCGGGAAGTTGTTCTCACAGCCACAGAGGACACAGACACAGACAGACCTGGCCTCCCTAAACATAAAGTGGCACGTTAACTTTCACAACAAAAGGAAGTCCCACCCCTCTCATCTCATCCCTCTGGGCCTCTCTTGAGGCCCCCACTACTATATAGAGCCAGCCCGGGCGTCAGTAATACCATTTCTTTTTTCTGAGAAGAGGGAGGCGTCAAAGGAGAGAAACCTCAGGAAGTCCTGGTTGGATACTAGAAACTGAGAGTGCAGCAGGTAAAAGATAAACCTCTCCAGTGCTAGTTTACCCCTACCTTGTCTGGCCCTGGGCCAAAACAAAGACCAAGATAAAGGCCACTGCTATGGTTTAGACTTGGAATGTTCTCCAAAACTTTCATGTTTGGAAAGTGATCCCACGGTGGGGTTAGTCCCTCGGTTTCCTGTGTTGTTAAGCAGTGGGCCTTGGGTGGAAGGGCAGATCACAGGGGCTTGATCAGAAAAGTGAGGCTCACAGAGACATGACTTGCAAGCCCATACGCTAGCTCCACCCTTCCTCTCTGTGGGCTTCCTGTCCCAACAGGACATGAATGGCTCTCTCTGGCTAGGCCTTTTGCCAAGCCCGTCCACCACTGCCCACGAATGGACTAACCTCTGAAACTGAGCTAAAATAAACCTTTCCTCCCTTAGTTATGTCGGGCATTGTGCTCCAGCAGTGGAGAAGTAACAAAGACAAGTGCTTACGCAACACGGACAAATCGCCCATCCATCCTCCAGGGTCTCCACGGAACAGCTGGCAACCAACCACCAAAATTTAGCAGCTTCTTGGCCCTCCCCACACCCCTTAATGGAGGCCCTTGCTCCAAAGTCTTGCTGTGGCTAGGAAAGCTATCGAGGGAACCAGTCGGCATCACAGACATGAGGAAGGGACCTGTCAGGAGCTTCCAACCCAAAAGTTCAAAGAGACATCTCATGTATCCTTTCCTGATCCAGCCCATCTGGGGTGACTCTAAATAAAGGTTAGGGTGTGTCCCTCCTTCATCCTTAGCAAGTCCATCCCAAGGACCCCAGAGGCACCCTCAGACAATCTTTCTACCCAGGGCCCAGATACCTCCAACCCAGGACAAAGCACAGAAAGAAGGCACAGGTGGACCACAGCTCCACTAATTGGCACCAGAGGGTGGCATTATAAAGACAGAAAGGAACTATCTTTTTGAACATTCTCTGGCAAGACAGGTAGCTAGAGGGGGGAACTCTGGGGAATTGAGGCAGGAGGATCTCAAGCTGGAACTCAGGCTGAGCAACTTGGTGACTTAGTGAAATCCTATCTCAAAATAAAAAAATTAAGAGGGCTGAGAAGCAACTCGGAGAAAAGTCCCTGGGTTCAGTCCCCAGTACTGAAAGAAAAAATGGAGGAAGGAAGGAAGTATGGAAGGAAAGAGGGAGGGAGAGAAAAACTGAGGGAGAGAGGGAGGGAGAGAGAGAGGAAGGGAGGGAGGGAGCGAGGGAGGGAAGGAAGGAAGGAAGGAAGGAAGGAAGGAAGGAAGGAAGGAAGGAAGGGCGGGGCTGGGGCCAATCAGGTTTTCAATAATTGGTGGCGTAAAACCCAGGGCACATGCCCACTGGGCAAACACTCTGCTGCTACCCACCAGTACCAGTAAATATTTGTAAACACTTAAGTGTGTATAATCTTTCCTTAAACAGAATGACACGGAGTCAATTTTCCTTAAGTGGCTATCCAGAGACTGAAGTATCTCTGTCCCTCTGCATACAAGGAAGATGCTCTCTGTTGGCTTAGCATACTGTCAGGCACAAGGAAAAGAAGGCCCGGCAGGTGCCAGACCAGTGCTGTCCCCATGATCCCAGCAGCTGAACACTGACCTGGGAGGAAGGGGCAGGACGGCCACAGGCCATCACGCCTTGCTCTGGGGCTGCACCTTGCTGAGCGCCCCTCTGCTCAGCCTGTTTCACCCACCTCAGCCCTCTGAAGACTCAGTTAGCCATCACCATTTCACAGATAAGGAGCCCAGGATGCAGAGGAGCTGAACAGATGTGCCCGCGGTCACTCATCTATCTGGAAAGCATGAAGGCAGGACCCGCACCCAATTCTGTCTCACCTCAAGCCCAAGTCCTCGCACTGTGCCAGAAGCAACAGCCAGGCCCAGAGAACAGAGCCAGAGACAGAAGAAAAGGCTCTCTGCATCTGAGTGAGCACAAGCTGAGCACCTGACTCTACGATCTGCCCCGCACCAAACCCAGGCAAGGGGCCACATCCTGCCCCTGCTGACACAAAGGCAGCATCCCCTCAGCGTCTCTCCTCGTCCACCTGTGCACACCACACACACAGGTCTTGGCTTGCCACGCATGGGCCTCACGGGAACCATCCGATAGTTTCATGTCTCTCGACATGGGTGTGAAGAAACCAGGCTGAGCTTCCATGATAAACCCAACACGCATTAACAATATTTGTGAAACTGAGTTCCCAGTGGTTGCTGGGTTGCTGGAAGGATAAAATGAATACACTCGTGAAAATAAGTGCTAACTCAGGCCCAAACTGTTAAACATAAATCTTTAATTCCTGGCAATTATGGTTGGCAGACAGAAGCAAAAGCTGATACCAGTTCTCAAGGAGGCTGTGTCAGGAGGCCCATGAGTTTGACCTCAGCCTGGGCAACGCAGCAACCTAGTAAGATCCTGTCTCAAAATAAATATTTTAAAAAGGAGCTGAGGACACCGCAAGAATACTCTGGGTTCGATATTCAGCAGCACAAAGAGAGAAAAAGAGAAAGCTGGGCATGGTGTTGCGCGCCTGTAATCCCAACATTCGGGAGACTGAGGCAGGAGGACTGATGTGAGTTTGCGACCAGCCTGGGCTACAAAGTGAGACCCTGTCTCAAAATAAAACTAAAAGAGAGAGAGAAAAATAATTAAATGTGGAGATAATCTAGCAGAAAGCCACACATACACTGAGGACATGTATGCAGATCTGTGTATGTGTGGCATGCATGAAGACAGGTGAGCATATGAATACTTACATGCACTTCCTGAGGCAGAAACGTGCACTTGGAACTCAGAGTGATTTTCATTTCATTGGCAGTGAGAGAAAGTAACCTGGGTGTGAATCACGAGGCTGGAGATCGGTGCTTACTAAGCTGAAGCCCACAAACATCTGCTCTGCGCAGATGATCTGGGAGCCCAGACATGTATGGGGGAGTAGGAAAAGGAAAATGAAAGAGGAAAAAGACCAGACAGAAAGAAGATCTGCTGCGGTGGTTCCTGCACACTCCCTGCTATGGTTTGACTGTATCCTCCAAATGTCATGATGAAAATTCAATGCAACAGTGTGGAATGGCAGGACCTCTAAGAAGTGACTGCTGGATCATGAGACTCCCCGTTTCAGAAGGGAATAAGCTGCTATCTCGGAAGGAGCTCATTACCTACCGCCAGCGGGTCTGTTATAAAAGCGGGCTCAGGTCTCCGCTCTCAACCCATGTGATGCCCTCTGTCGTCTTGTAATACAGCAAGAAGCCCTCATCAAAGGCAACTTCCCAGTCTTAAACTGTAAGGAGTAAGTCTCTGGGTTTGTTGTTGTTTTTGGGGGGAGGGGGTGTGTACCTGTGTGTATGTGTGACCCTAGAGATGAAGCTCAGCACCTTCACATTGAGCTACATTCCCAGGCCATTTCTATTTTTGATTTTTGAGAGAAGGTCTCACCAAGTCTCTAAGTTGCCCAGGCTGGGCTCAAACTTGTGATCCTCCTGCTTCAGCCTCCCAGAATGCTGGGATTACAGGCCTGCAGTACCAGGCCCAGCTCACAACTGTTCTCTGTAACCTGCCTAGTGTGCCACATTCTATTATTGCATAATAAAACAGTCTTCAGAGCCATCATGTTAAGGTGATCCACCCCAGCTGGGGAGAAGCAGGGATGGACCAGGTGAAGCCTCACCTGGGTGTGAAACCCAGAACACACCCCCAACAGGGTAGAGCAGGCCTGTGAAGCACCTGCCACTCAAGCCCACCACCACGAGTCTCCCCACGCCAGCCACTGGGCCAGCCTGCCAGTGCTGCCCAGTGGGCAGGGGCTGAGAGAGAAGCAAGCCCCACCCCTAACGTCCTGCCCACCCTTGCCCCACAGTGGCCACCGCAGTAGGCCAGGCCCTCCGAGGTGCTGTTCCCGGGAACCGGTACAGCGGGAGCAGGAAACAGGGAGAAGCAGCCCTGCCAAGTTTTCCAGAGGAAGTGAGTCACCTGCGCTGGGCAGCCACACATGGCCAGGCAAGGAAATGGCATTGTCTGGGGACCCGCGCAGGACCTGCCACAACAGCACCCTCTCCCTTGCTAGCCGTGGCCGTATTTGGGGATTGGCACACAGTCTGCTGAGCACCTCCAGCCTGTGTGGCAGCAGAGGGAGCGTAGGTAGGGGCTCTGCCTGAAATCCCACTGGGAGGGCGCTGATTAGGCCCTGGCTCGGGGAACGAGCTGCCGGCATCTACCCAGAGTCCTGTCCCACCAGACTGTTCAGCCACTCCGGACCTTGGCCGCCTCATCTACAGAACCGAACGACGCCTGCTCCCCAGTCCAGGAACGAACTGGAGACCTTCCACGTCCTCAGAACACCGCTTCACACAGAATAAAGAGGCATCCACCAGGCGCCACAGGGAGCCCCGAAGAGGAGAACTGTGCCACCCCACCTCCAAGACAAGTATCAAAACAATCGATAAAATAAAGGAGTAGGCCAGGCATGTGGTACATACTTGTAATCCAAGTGCTCTGGGAGGCTGAGGCCGGACGGTCGAAAGTTCCAGCCAGGTTTGGGCAGCCCAGTGACTTAGGGAGAGCCCGTGTCTCACTTTCCCGTCATTGTGACTCAATACACAACGTGCACACATTAGAGAGGAAAGATTTATTTTAGCTTACAGTTTCAGAAAGTCACAGCCCTTTCATGGGTGGGTGGCTGGAAAATGGTGGAATCACATGACAGGGCCGCAGTCGAGCCAGAGCTGGAGCCAGAGCCGGTGCTCCCACGCAGGGAGACAGAGATTCTCACAGCAGCATGGCAGAACTAAGACAAGTGTGGGAGGAAGGGCGGAATCTGCACGTACGCCTCCAGGTCAAGCCCCAAGCATCCGCCCCTTCCAGCCAGGCCCCACCTCCCAACGGTACACAGTACCCACAGGTACATAAGGCTTTTGGGGGATACTCCAGATCCAAACCATCATTCACACCCTACCTCAAAATCAAAAATAAAAATAAGCTGGGGATGTAGGTCAGTGTGATTATCCTGTACTCGATCCCCAGTATGCCACAAAAAAAAAGGAGAGAGAAAAAAGTTGGAGTCCAGGGATGGGAAGGGGCTCTATACAGAACCTAAGAGGCCAAGCAAGAGAGAACAGAGCGGCCTCTTCCCTAGACACCCAGAAACAAAATGAACAAGGACCCAAGGACCCTCCTTCACAGTAGAGGCCAGAGAGACGAACATGAAAATAGCGTGAAATTCTTTCTGGAAACCAGGAGGAACAGGAGGACACTCGCCACGTTTGACACATTCCCCGGCTCGGCTCACACGGCCCGGCACTGGGCCCGCGGTGGAAGCCGAGGACACACTACAGGAGTCTCCAGTGCAGTTCGCAAATTCACCCTAGGCTCCAGGTGCCCTGGGCATGCTATCCAAAGAATGCTAAACTCGCTTCTCTTCTTTTCACCTGCATGCAAACTTGCATACAAACAAACAATTCAGGGGTACAGGCAACTCCTTTTCCCTGTGCCACGTGGGAGGAAGCTGCTTCCCCGCAGCTGTCAGCCCACCATACTTCCCTATGAACTTCCTAAAGCCCAGAGCTGCCCCTGGGACCCCACACACCACACTAAGATTGGGACCCGGCACCCCACATAAGCTCCAGCGGCTATCCCCACGTGAGCACTGGGCACCGCCACCCTATCTCTCCAGGTCCCTTCCATCCTGACCGACTCCAACATCTTCTACCACTGCTCCTTCATACTCGTGACCTTGACACTTCTGGGGACAAGGGCAGCGATGGGGGAGCCCACCCCTCAATCTGAGGCTGGCTGACATTTCCTCACGGCTAGGTAGATTCATGTCAAGTGTCTCTATGAACCTTTTCTTTCGCATAATTGCACAGTCAGGGTTGGGGGAGGAGGAGGACTTCCCAGAAGCAAGCAAGCCATCGAAGTCACGGGTGATGACAACCTCTGCTTCATCGTTTTTATGGAGTGAGGCCAACAAGGGGAGGGAAGTTTATAGCTTAGGGAGGGACTAAGCAGTGTTCCGTGGTGGGGGCAACTACAGCTGCTGCACCCCCAGCCAGGGCTGCCGTGGTCTGCTACGTCAGCTCTGCTTCTAAACAGAGGGAAGGAAGGAAAGAAAGCCCTCAGAGCTCAGCCTAAAAGGACCTTTCATGCGACACCAGTCCTCTCCCTCTATCCCCCCCTTCCCCGCCGCAGCCCGCCTGTCGCAAAATACAATACCCATGTTTAGCTTGCTCCTGAGTAGGGGTATATTAAAATACTTGAGGATTTCCCTCCTAGCCCGGCCTGCTGGCTCCCGCCACTGCGTGGCCACAGCTCAAGGAGCATAAATGCGGCCGTAAATTACAGCCTCCACAAACACAGGGCCCTTTCCTGAGGTTGGAGCCCCAGCACTTGAAAGGCCGACTTTCTTCAAACTTCCAGGAACTGAGTGGCCCCGAGCCCATCTATTTAAAGGCCAGCCCAGCCCTGCTGTGCTTGGAGGGCTGCCCCGGACACGGGCCACCGCTGCGGGCCGGCCCCAAGGAGCACTGCATCCCTTCGCAGGCAGCAGAAGGGGAGCCAGAGAGAGGCAGGGCCACAGAGAAAGCGGGAAGTGACTGGCCACCTCCCTCTCGCCTGCCCCACCCCTTCCCTAAGGGACAGAGTGGGGAGATGGGTGTCCTAGTGAGCTCGCCTGCCAGGAGGGAGCTCAGAACTGAGTGAAGGACCCCATTTTCAGGGCAATGACAGTCCTTTTTGTCCCCTTTTCAACTCAGCTCTCTGGAACACAAGTCCAGCAAAGAGATGACAGAAGTAGCACTGAAGAGAAAATTGTTCAGCCACACCTGTCAAAGCATGGTAAAGAGGGCTTTCCTCAGGGCCACTGTGAGTAGTGTAGGGACTGGGTGACAGATTTTGCAGTGGGGGAGTATCATGGTTTAGATCCAGAATGTCCCCCTAGGCTCACGGGTTCGGAAGGTGACAGCACCATGGAAGCGCTATGCTCACCAGTGGATGCACCCACTAATGCTGTCAGCAGCTGAATGTGCCACCTGGATGTGGGGTTTGGCCGAAGTGGCAGTGGCGGGTCACTGGGAGTGTCACTAGGACAGGCACGTCCTTACCTCAGCTCCTCCCTCGCCTCTCTGCTTCCTGGCCACACGTAGGAACAGCTGCCCTCTGCCATGCATGCCGTTCTGCCATGTGACTTCTCCCGTGAACCGAGCCAACCACAGACTAAACCCACAGAAACCGTGAGCCAGTGGAACCGCTCCTCCTCCTTTACGCTGTGGGTGTCAGGATTGTCTCAGTGATGAGAAAATGAAAGGGGGTAGCAGAGGGGAAACTGGCTGGAGTCTGGGCAGTGAAACATACTCAAAGCGAACTCTGGGGAGATTCTAGCTGACTCGTCCCAGCTTCTTCCTGCAGCGAGGCCAGGAAGCTGAGGCACCCCAGGGGCAGTGGCCAGTGACAAGGAACCAGGTCTGACAGGAAGATGATCAGATATAGTGGAAGTGGAGCGCCTTAGCAGTATTCTTTGCTAAAACTGTTACGGTTTGGAACTCGAATGTGTCCCAAAGGCTTCATGTATTTGTGTGTTGTGGGTTATGAGCATGTGACACATTAAAGGCGTGTGGCAGATGACAAGAGTATGCATCATAGGTGTGTGGTAGAGGCCAGGTGTGTGGCTGGCTGTGGATTACAGGCAAGTGGTGGATTAAGCGTGTGTAGTAGATGACCACGCTTATGACCTGGAAGGGGCAGATTGCTGGGGCTTAACCCAGAAGGGGGCGGATTGCTGGAACAGGACATGGAAGGATATACACCAGTCCTGCCTTGCTCCCTCACGTGGCTTCCCATCTGCTCTGCCATGAACAGCTTCCTCCAGCTAGGCTACTGCCAGTGCTTCCACCATTGCCAGCCACCCATGAATAGACTGAGTGAGACCTCCCAAAACTCTGAGCTAAATAAAGCTTTCCTCTCCTGAACTGTGGACATCCATTATTGAGCCACAGCAGTGAGCTGTGGATTGTACAGGGAAGTACAGGGGTGGGCCTTGCTAACACTGGGTCTGCAGGAGGATCTCTGCCGGTAGGCAGCAGATGGTGTGTACTGAACCTTCCAATGCAGCCAGGGCTGGGTAGGGGCAGGGGAGGGTGCGCCCTCGCCCACCTGCCGCACATAGCCCTCGGAGAGCCGCTAACCCTCAGCCTGGGGCTCGCTGGTGTATCTCCACACCTGCCTCATGCCTGCGCTTGTTGTCCACTGGGTTGCACACGGTCCCTAGTGAGGAACTACCGCTGAAGGGCACCATCCCCACCAGGGTCTAGTGCGAGTGTGCATGGCCTAGCGATGACACCTGGGGACGGCGAGTCCCAAAGGCGGCTCTGGGCGGTGGCCAGATCCCAACGTCCAGCCTCTGATGTCAGAGCACACTCTCCCACTTCTCCACTCCCTTCCCGCACAGTCCTGAGGTCAGCAGTGCAGTGAAGCAGTTCTGGACCACAGCACAGGCCAAGCACATAAAGACATCCCATAAAAGCCATGACAGGAAAGAGGGCTCCCAGAGGCACCAGCAAGGCAGGGAAGGGAAGGCAGGCGCTGAGAGTCAGGTCAGGGGCTGAGCAGGAGGGGCAGAAAGGGGAGGTAGAAGAAGGCCTTGTCACCCTTGACACACTCAACTGACGCACTTAAATTGAGATCCAGACTTGGACAGAAAGTAGTCAGCGTGCATGTGCCCAGTGGGCGGGGCTTGGTATCTTCAGCAAAACAAACTGCCGATACCTGCTTCCCAGCTCAGTCCCTTATTAAGTCATGACCTTGAGTGACCCCTGTCCCATGACCTAGCCCTCCTCAGGCAGACTTCACCTTGGAAAAGGGAAAAGAATCATAAGCATTGATTTTGAACACGCACATCACAAAGTCTGCCTCACAACTTCCATTTGCCATGATCATTTATTTGGTTATCCTGCGGCACTGGGACTCCAGCCCAGGGCCTTCACGCATGGCTGCACGATCTAGCTCATTTTTTTATTTTTGTTTCAGAACAGGGTCTCATCAGGTTGCTAGGTTGTCCAGCTTGAGTTTGAACTTGTGATTCTCCTGCCTCAGCCTTCCAGAGTGCTGAGATTACAGGCCTGCATCACTGTTAAAGTCTGTGTTAACTGCGAGACTGTGAAGAGCGACTCTCACGTGAGGCCCTCTCAGCACTGGAAAATCCTTCTTCCTCACCCTCCATTACCAAAAGCATCATCTTGCAGACACCTTCCAGGGCACCCAAGACAACTCTACAGTGCTTCATTTGTTGTGACTTTTAAGTCATTCCCTTCCCAAGTGCCAAACCATCACCTTTTTTCCCTGCGACCCTCCTGTTACCTCATCCAATTCTACCAGGGATGTCCAGGCCCACCCACACCCCATCCCACAGCCAATGGGTCCCAGGGTCCCTTCCCCCTCCTCGCCCTGCACAGCAAGCACACCCTGAGGACAATTCCCCACCAGTCCTGTTTCATCAGCCTCCCACAGCACTGGGACCCACAGTGGACCCGAGGTGGGGATCAGCATCCTCTCTGTCCCCTCACTGTGTCCTCAGCAAAAGATCAGAGCCCCGCACACAGGAGGCCTGGGCACGCACGGGGTCCCAGCAGATCCTCCAGCCTCTGCCTACCCCAGGAAGGCAGGCCATCCAAGCGAACAGCCTGCCGTGAACAGCACAACCCTACGTCACCACTGTCATTTCATACCGTTCCCTAAACACTGCACCATAACTGCTCATGTGTCAACCAAAGGGCAGGACCTTTCTCAGATCCGTCTTGGACACAGTGTCTCTCCATGTTGCCCAGGCTGGGCTTGAACTTCGAAAGCTCAAGAGATCCTCCTGCCTCAGCCTCCCAAGTAGCTGGGACTACCACCTAGCTTTGAGTTCTTTAGAGTGGTGCAAAGTTAGTTCCTGCAAAACATACAGAACACAGACCCTCAGTGTTATAGTTTTTCTCTTTTTTGGATTCAGATCAGCAGGTGTGTGGTTACGGGAGCCTGCAGCAGGGGCTCAGGCATGGTCACATGGTGGGCATTTGCTCAGTGTAGTACATGCACAGCTGGGAAAGGCCAAGCGACCAGCTTGGGCGGCAACTCAAATATCGACTGTCCCTGCCGCTTCATACGCACACTGACTGCAGAATTAGGAGAGCTGTGTCAGTGACACAAGCCAAGCGTCCTGTCTTCGGCCATCTGCCAGCCATTTATGGGAGGCTGGTTACTTGCAGGCAGTGTATAGAAGTTCAGACAAAGTCTCTAGCCCCTGTCCTCTAATGACCAGGCACTGATGACCGTGGGGCCCAGGAGCTCCCCTAAGGGCACACTGACCACAGGGCACAGACAAGTTGTGAAGGTCAAGATCATGGGTGATAATATTCTTCTGTTATTCCCGCTGGCAATGAGAACAGAGATGGGAGACGGTTGCAAATGCCCTGTGCCCACTCGGTGAGCTGGTGGGGAAGCGGGCACTGGCACTCAGACAGCAGTGCCCAGCTCCAAGGTGGGCACCATCCACGGCTCTGCCTGCCAGACACAGCAACACTGCCACCCAGCAGAGCCCCTCCCCTGGGGGCCAGAGCTGGCTTCCACTGTCCCGTGTCCCCACCCGCGGCCTCCTAGGGCCACCCCCTGTCCTTCCCGTGCTGACACAGGCCCACACCCACTCCAGGGGCTCTGGCCGCCTGGGCCAGAGTGCAGACAACATGAAAGGCAGTGGGCATGAGGTCCCGGCACAGATGTCAACACTTTCATCAAGAAAACCCCAAACGACCCACGTTGGCACCGTCCTCCATCTGCCACAGGGCGGGCAAGCACGGGCCACCCACTAGAAATGCTGCAGTGTCCATGCTTCCCCTGTGGGGTCCAGGTGGGCCGAGCCAGCGCCCCTCAGCACCACGCAGCCCCCATTTCCAGCACACGGGGGCTGTGGGCATGCAGGCTCCATGCCTCCCGAGTCTTGGGAGGCTGGCAAACCGGACAGAGAGGAGGCCTGGCAGGTCAGCTGCCACCACCACTGCATGGGCAGGCCTCTGCCAGCAGACACGGCCCAGTGCCGGCTGCCCAGCCCTGGGCCGGCCAAGCCACCACCACCTCCCACAAAACTCAGCAGCCCCAGGAAGCAGAGGTTTGGGACCACAAGCTGGAGGACCCACACGGCTGAGCCGCTCCTGTGCCCTCCCTCCCTCTCTCTCCTGGGCTAGCAAAGCTGGCAACGGAGACACACTCCCCCCACCCCCACAGATTCCTGCGGCACCAGGGGCCTACTGAGGTCACCAACACCGCTCCCCTGTCACAGAGCCCTTGCGGACCTCAGGAGAAGGGCGCAGGAGGTCACCGGCCTGCTCCTCCAGAGCCCGGCACCTCTCCCACACAGTCCCGTTATATCTGCTATTCTCTTTCATTCCAGCATTTAGCCACGGCTGGAGCCCTTCACGCCAGGGTCACTTCCACCTCCACTAGGTTTCTGGGACTGAGCCAGAAGCCTGGTCCAAAGCAGGGCTGCTCGGGAATAGTGGGTAGGGTGGGCGGGTGAGCGGGAGGGTGGGTGTCCTTAGGGTGGATGGATGGACCAGTGGCAAATGTGATGTGTAGATGCACACGTGAATAAATGGATTTAGATACAGGCAGAAAACGGGGAGAAAAGAAGGGTTATGTTAGAGGTTGCCAAGCATTCCTGCTCCAGACGTCCAGAATCACAAGGCCGCACGGGACCATCTGGGCCTCACCCACGCTGAGCTACATCCCCTGCCCATTTTCAGTTTCAAAGTTTGAGACACAGTCTCACTAAGTCGCTACCCAGGCTGGGCTGGAAACAGAGATCCTCCCGCCTCAGCCTCCCAGAGGACGCAGTTTATCTGTACTTTAAATTTTCTTCTCCCTGGAGACCAGCAGCATTAGAAGGATCGTCAGCCACACGTACACCTTCTCTGGAGAAAGGTGACTGTCTAAGCACAGGACTTGGCCCTTTTTTATTTTTTCAACTTTTTTTATACACAGATGGGCAGGTTTAATTTCGGCCAATTCATACACATGCAGGGAACACGCTTCCACGGCTCTCACATTCCCAGCACCCCTTGCCCGGCCCTCACCCTAGCTTTCCCCGTGGGGACGGAGCGCCCCATGCAAGACGCGTGCTCCTACTGCTCCTCACCCCACCGCCCCCCATTCCCTTCCTTGTGCCCAACGCTAGTCTCCCTCCCACTTACCATCACGTTGAGATTGCTCATCACGTTACTTTTTGCTCAGCCAGTTGGTCCCCAGACCCGTGTGCTCACAGTTGGCAGGATTATGTTGTTCCTTACGGCTGAGTAAGCCGTGGGCCTCTAAATCCCACTGCCACTGTCTCCTCATGTGGGAGGAGGCTGGTTCCACACCCAGCTACGGAGAACTGTGTGGCAGCCCAGAACAGCCTGGCAGCCTGTTCAATCAGTTGTTTCTTTGTGTTGCTGTGTCCAGTAGCATACTCAGCAGGAATGCAGCGAATGCCCACACTGTTGGGTGTGGGTACCTGTAATCCCAGCATTCCAGGAGGCTGAGACATGAGGACTCCAAGTTCAAGCCCAGCCTGAGTAACTTAACAGTTAGAGAGACCCTGTCTCAAAAGTAAAATTTTTGAAATGGGATGGAGATGCAGTTTAGTGTGAAGGTTCTGGGTTCAATCCTCAGTACCACGAGAGAGAGAGAGAGGGAGAGAGAGAGAAGGAGAGAAGGAGAGAAGGAGAGAGGGAGAGAGGGAGAGAGGGACAGGGAGGGAGGGAGAGGGAGAGGGAGGGGGAGAGAGAGAGAGAGAGAGAGAGAGAGATCGCACACCCTGTTCCAGCTGTTTCAGCTCTGCACACTGCAGGACACAGCCACCGGGGACAAGGCTCTGCACAAGCCTCGGGACTCCCCTCCCAGAGGCGGCCAGAGTGCTGGGGTCTTCAGAGAAAGGCGCACCCAGGAGCAGGAAGGCTTAGTGCACCTCAGACCTTTTTGGGGTCCTGCCTGGGTGACATCAGGACAGAATGGCCAGCTGTTTTCCCTTTCACCAGCCCTGCGAGAGACCAGCAGTGCTGCAACAGGGAGGGGTGGTGTCCCTGCCAGGGTCGGCTGACATCCTGGACCCACCCGAGGGGGCCTAGCTGCCCCACCCCCCCTCACCAACGAGGCCCCCTGGAGCCCCCGTGACCAGCACGGACCTTGGTACTCCACATAACCCTTGAGGGACACAGTGGCGCCCGCTGACTGAGCCCTGCCAGACACAGAAAGGATCCTGGCCTGACAGCCGAGACGTGGGAGCAGACACAGATGGGACAGAGACACCAGGAGGCTACTGGGAAAGCCCCCCACGCAGACCCCAGGGAACACCCAGCAGGAGGGCGGGCCCAGGAGCCAGGAGCAAAGCCTTGAAGTTAGCAATTAAGAGGGGGCGCACGCCAGCACAGTCAACACTGTGGGCTCAATCCAACGCCCCCGTTTGCAGTCCTGGCGAAGCCCATCACCCTGATGGCCTAACTTCCTTCATCTGTCACCGGGGGAGATTCCAACTCGGGGAGGCCTGATAAGCCTGGCCTGTGCCACACTTCCTGAGGATCTCAGACAGATTACTTCACTTCCTTGAGCCTCAGTCTTCTTATCTGTAAAATGGGAATGGTGATAACTACCTATCTTGGAGGGACTATGTGCATTATCTGCGTTAACACATAAAAACCACCAGACAATACCTGCCTAGGATTGTGTAACTTTCAGTAAAATAAATAACCCTTCTCCCTAATGCTCAGTGCAGAGGGTTTTTTCCTAGGATTGAGCCCAGGGCTTCACAGTGAGCTACACTCCCAGTACTTTCATTTGGTTTTTGAGTCACAGTCTTGGTAAGTCATTCAGCTGCCCAGGTTATGCTTGCATTTGCAATCTTCTTGCCTCAGCCTCCCAAAGAGCTGGGATGACAGGCCTGTGCCCCCAAGTCTGGCCCAGTGTCAGCTCCCAGGGCTCCTACTGCAAGATCCCAAGATCCCAGAATTTAATTTTCATTTAATTTGTAGACAATGTTTCATTCGGTAGTACAGACTGGTTCTGATTTCACTATGTAGCTCAGGCTGACCTCAAACTCAGGGCAATCCTCCTGCCTCAGGCTCCCACGTCCGGTTTATGTGGTGCCAGGGAATCAAACCCATGGCCTTGTGCTTGTTAGGCAAGTGCTTTAAGTGCTGAACTATGCCCCCAACCAGAATTTTAAAATACATGGAATCTTAGGGAACTAAGTTCCCCTGAGAAGGACCGAGAGGGACCAAAGTCTCAGCTAACGAGGGGCACTCAAACCCAGGGTTTGAAAAAGCAGTCTGCCCTCCCAGGTCCCTGGCCCCTGCCCCATCCTCCAACGGCCCCTCGGCCACACCCAACCTTTATCTGGATGAAGCTGCCGCCCAGGCGCCTGTGGTGAGGTTCAGTTAAAACAGTTTATGGAGCCTAAGAAGCTGCAGGTCTGTCCTCACATCAGCTGAGATAAGAAGGGCCTGGGGCCACAGAGAGACTGGACGGTGGAGACTGGACGGTGGGGACGTCACCCTCCGCACTGGCCCCGGCACCACACCAGCTCTGCTTCCCTCAGGGCACCCAGGAAGCACAGAGGAGCGGGTGGGAACGTACCATCGCACCCCACTAGTGGCACACGGCAGGGACGTGGCTGGGCCTGGGTACGAGCCTCATCCTCGCTGCGTGCCGGCTTCCTCAGCTACAACAGGGAACGCACAGGACTTGCAGAGAACCATCACAGCAGCCGGGGTCCATGGAGCGTCGGCAAGGCCGGCCGGGTTAGTGGCCAGCAGCCAGGCATCGGCAGCACTCAGGCAGGCAAGGGAACACCCACCTGCCCACTGAGGTGCCACGGCGATGCCGCTGGGTCCTCCCAGCCGCCACCAGCCTGGGCAGGCAGCATCCACAGCAACGACCACAGCTATGAGTAAGCAGGTGTGCCAAGCAGGCAGTGGACACTGCGGCGGCGCCACTAGGCCACTGCCTTCTGGAATCCGGCCTGTCCAACCTACTCTATGACCCAGAACACCTCAGAGCAAGAGGAAGAGTAGATAGGGGCCCATGGGTGCAGACTCTGGGCACAGGCTCCGGGACCGACAAATGGCAGGAAGCTGAGGCAAATCCCACCCCCACCCCTTCCCAGAGTTCCCACCAGCCAGCCCAACCCACTGAAACTCAGTGAGGGAAGCCTCAGTGACAGTGACGTCTACAGGCTACCCAACACAAGGGATCTGTCGGTCTGCGCCCTGCCACCCCCACCCCTACCCTCTGGCATCCAGCACAGAGCGAATGGCTCAAACTCTCAGCTGGACGCAGGGCTGGGATACTAGCTCAGCCCTCAAGTAGATGTGTGACCTCAAACACCCCTTAGCCTCTCTGATCTTCCATTTGGTGTGTTTGTAAAATGGAGCTAATGACAGCGCTGTCCCTCCTAAGATCATTACAGGCATTGAGTTACATGACAGACAAGCTGAATTAGAACTGCGAGGGGTTACTAAGCACTACATGAATGTTCCTAATCTAATTAGCATCAACTAGAAGCCATTCGTATTCTAGGCTCCCTGTACTCTTGATGGCACAGAGGTGTACCAGAAAGCAAAGGCCACAGAGGACACGAGCAGGAGGAAATCCAGCACGGTCAGCATCCTGCAGACAGGAGCACTTCCACCCGGATTTCACAATGTACCCCCAAAATGGAGATCCTGAACGTCCAAGGGACAGGGGAGGTAGGACTTGTACCAACCTCCCCACCGCCTCCTGAGTGAACCCCGGTGCCCGTGAGCCACCTCACACACTGAGCTCGGCACGAGCAGTCTCCTCCTGTCCTCCAGAAAATACTCAGGTGAGCGCTCCCCATCCGCAGCTGGGGAAACGGAGGCTCGGGAAAGTAGCCGAATCGGGCTCTGCAGTGAGTTCAGGACCGGCATGGGCTACTGAGAGACCCTTCTCGAGGAAAAATAAAATTAAAAAGAGATACAGCAACTAACTGTCAGAGTAGTGAGAGAAGGCCATGCAGAGCCAGCAGCTGGGGGGGGGGGGGGGGGGGGGGGGGGGGGGGGGGGGGGGGGGGGGGGGGGGGGGGGTAGGACCAATACCAGGATGAGACGGGCCGGGAAAGGGAGACCCCAGAAAGCGGCCAGCGGCCCCCTGCCTCCCTGTCCCCCTGCCTCAGGGCTCCTCCACCCACTGGGAGTTCCACCCATATTCTTTTTCCTTCCCCGCATTTTTATTAGTAGGTATGAGTCATACACGTGGTCAAAATTAGCCTGACAATTCTGTGTATACATACACCCCATCCCTCAGTCTAAGCAGCCAGACCCAACCTTGGGCTCACGAAGGACAGGAGGACAGAAACTCGAACGTTACACACAATGTGACAGGCAGTACAAATGTTTACACAATAACACAGGGCAGTGACTTTTTTGTTTGTTTTTGTATTGAGACGGGGTCTCCCTCTGTAGCCCAGGCTGCCCTCAAACACATGACAATCCTCCTGCCTCAGCCTCTAAGTGCTAGGATCAGAGGAGAGTGCCAGTATGCCCAGATAATGTTTATGTGGTGCGGGGGGATGGAACCTAGGGCCCAGCACAGGCCAGGTAAGCGCTCCAACCACTGGGCGATGCCCCAGCCTGGCAATCTCCAGAACACGAAGCCAGGATGCCACAGTGACTAAGTACGGGGGAGTCTGCCTGTGTCTTACGGAGGTGAGCCACGTGTCCATCCCCATCTACTTCACAGAAGAAGGGGGAAAGGTGAATTCCAAAAAGATGAGGCCACCATGAAACCAGGAGCGCCACTCATCACGAGCAGCACAGTACAGCCGGGACAGCATTTCCTCCTGAGTCCCAGGACGGCCCAGGACCTCGACTGCACACAGGCAGTGCTGGGCCCCCTGGGCCCAGTCCGGGGAGCCCTCACGAGGAGGAACGCCACTGGGTGGGGAGCACACACTTTCCCTGGTTTTGGCTACCACTCTTCCCCGCCCCACCCAGCGGCCCCCTCCGCAAGATCTCGGCTGAGAAAACCCAACCTCCGTGATCCACAAAGGTGGATCCGTGCCTACTTGAGGGAATCATCTCCCTTAAATGCTGGGGATGACTGGGCCCCAGGGGCACAGGCCTGCGATCCCGATCCCAGCAGCCGGGGTGGTCGAAGCGGGATGATGGCAAGTTCAAGCCCCACCTATAGCAACTTCACGAGACCCTGTTCCAAAATCAAAAAATGAAAAAAAAAAAAAAAAAAAGGGGCCAGGGATACAGCTCAGTGTGAAGGCCACACACACACACACACACACACACACACACACACACACACACACACAGATACACTCTCACTCACTCACACACGGCCTTAAAGATGTCCAGTGATCTTCCCACAGCTTACAGATCTGCTCACTTGGGGTCCCTTGTACTCCGGAAGGAACACGGGGACACCCAGGCACGCTGTTTGCAGCAGCGGGACCCTTCCCTCCTGTCCACCCCTGCCAGGCCAGTCTCTGTCCCCATCTGCCCCACAGTGGGCAACAGAGCTGTGCTATGGCTTCCTGTCATCCTCCATGCTCACTGGGCGATTACTTCCGGAGACCCCGCGGGAGAGAGAGAACTGTAAACACGGCCGGCTGCTGTGTCCCCTCCATCTGGCGCGAGGATCCAGCCTCCTGCGGAGCAGCCTGCAGGGCCTGCCACAGCCCATCTGGAGCTGGCGCCCAGCCCACAGCTGCACTAAATTCTGACATCTCTGGGGCAGGAAGCAGAGCCCCCAGAGTGCGAAGCCCCGCATTCCAGGGAAGCAGGGAATCCCGTGAGGCCTCACAAGTGGGTGTCATCTCCCTGAGCCTCTGTCATCATGCCTCTGACATGAAAAGGGCAGAACATGTACCTCCTAGTACTGAGGGAACAATGATGTAAACCTTGACATATGTCAGCATTTACTTATTTTTGAGACAGGGGCTCGTTCTACAATCCAAGCTGGTTCTGAACTCACTATGCAGCCCAGGCTAGCCTCGAACTCACAGCAGTCCTCCTGCCTCAGCCTCCCGATTGCTGGGATCATAGGCATGAACCATTATACCCTGCTTACGCAATGCTCGGAAATCAAACTCAGGGCCTTGCTAGCCAAGTGCCCTAACTGCTGCAGTATTCCTCCAGCCCACATGCAATTATTTAATAAAGGGTAAAAATCTGACCACTAAGCCAGGCCCAGTGGCACGGGCCCAAAATTACAGCACTCTGGAAGACGAGGAAGGCGGATCCCAAGTTTAAGTCCAGCCTAGACAACATAGTGACTTATTGAGAGCCTGTCTCAAAGTCAAAAATAAAAATGAAAGTACTATGAGATTCCTCAAAAAACTGAAAATAGATGCCCCCTTTGACTCAGCTTTGCCTCTTCTGAATATCTTCTCAAAGGAGTTAAAGTCATCATATCATGCAAGAGTGATACATACACACCCATGTTTAGAACAGCACAACTTACAGCTAAATCTTAGAAGCAGCCAACAAGTTCATCAGCAGATGAACAGAGGGCTGGAGGAATCGCTCAGCGGTTAGAGCACTTGCCTAGCAAGCACTACATTAGCGCTAAGTACCCAAGTTCAATTCCCCAGCACCACATAAGGTGCGTGTGGTGGTGCACGCCTGTAATCCCAGCACTTGGGAGGCTGAGGCAGAAAGATTGCCTTGAGTCCAAGGCCAGCCTGGGCTCCGAAGTGAGTTCAGAACCAGCCTGTGCTACATAACAAGACCCTGCCTCAAAAAGAAAAAAAGATGAATGGATAAAGATGATGTAGTACGTATAAACAGTACAGAACTATTTTGTCAGAAAATATGATAAATCTAATGGATGAACCTTGAGACCATCAAACTTACTTAGCAAACTGAATCAGACAGAGAAGGCTAAATATTGCATGGTTTCTGCGAGGACGACGCTATTAAAAAATAAAAGAAAAAAATAAAAATGAGACAGAAGAACACAGGACGACTGACCTTATGCAGAGGGAAGGGGTGTAAGGGACTGAGGGGGTGGGAATGGAGAAGGGATGTAAAAATGACCGTGGAGCAGATACATGCGCACCAATTCCTCAAACTGATCATTATGACTGTGTATCAGAAACATATAGTAATAAGAAGAAATTTAGCAAGAAATAAAAATGGGTTGGGCTGGAGATGTAGCTGGGAGGGAAGTCCCTGAGCTCCGTGCCCACCACATCACCACCAGAAAAACTGTTGACTGTTGACACCTGCATAGCAAATCAACTGTGTGCCATACCTTGTCATTAGACAGACCACAGAGGCAGCGCTCAAACATCACATCCCAGGCAACAAGACAGCCCACCCATCTCCTGCCAGCCGAGGGCAGGGGGCATCAGACATGTGTCTTCTGAGCCACTTCACACTCACTCATCACACCACAGGGGCACAGTCTGCCAGCCTCAGCCCGCAGGTCCCCAGCTCCGCATCCCTATGATATGTGTGGCTACCCAAACATTTGTCATCCCAGTAAGGTGCAAACTGCTGCCTCTGTCGGAATTCAGAAGGCAGTGTCACCTGGAAACCTCCCAGCCATTTGGAGGATTTACTTTGGTGCTAAGTAGCGAGCACACAAAATCCCAGGAACGGTTTAATTAACTAGGCCAGGGACAGTCAGGCAGGCATCTATTGTCCTCCCCTGCTCTGGCTCCTATGGCTCCCTCAGGTTATCAACAAGGACTCAGGAGAACAAAGACACGGGATTCCTACAAAAAAGGACAAGTGATCCACAGAAACATGGAAAAGGGATCCGTAAGAACAAGGACAAGGGATCCATGATAGCATGGGGGAGGGGTCTATGGGAACAAGGTCAAGGGACCCATGGGAACGAGGACAGGGATCTGTGGGACTGAGGACCAGGATCCGTGGAAACTTCCTTCCTTCCAGCCTTCCTTCCTTCCGGGACTTGGCCGGACCTGGCTTCCTGTCTGCAAGACCATGGGGAGCTGCCTCCACCTCCACCTTCGCCGTGTGATTCCACTCCTGCTGCGAACTAAAATACACTTTTCCTCCCTAAGTTGTGGATGTCGGGTCTTGTGTCCCAGCAATGAAAAGATAACTAAGACAGCTCATAGCTCTGATGAGCCTCCATGGGCAGTGCTGCACTCCACTTCCTGGTATTCGGGGGACAGTGACTCCCTCCTGCTATGATGGAGAGGGGCGATGGGAAGATAGGATAGAAAGACCCTCAGCTCCAGTGACACTCCAACAAACCTAAAGACAAAGGCGGAGGGACCCCAGCCCAAGCAGCTCACTTTCAGACAAGGCGAGGGGGAAGAGAGCCACCAGGGCCAAGTGGAGCAAACATTCATGGCCATGGCCACCGAGGCAGTCACTCGGTGACAGTCTGAGGGGCAGGAAGGGGCAACGCTCAGCTCATGTGCCTGAGGCAGTCAAATCCAGCGCAGCCCACCAGCTGTGGCTTAGCGTAGATCTACACCTTACACTTGTGAGCCTCTGCCTAACTCTACTCACCAAAGCCTCTTCCATGTACCTGAAAGAGAATGTCACTCCAATAGTATCTATACACCATCTGTTTTTCCTCCAGGACTACAGACTGATCCCAGGGCATTTGCACTGAGCCATAACCCTCAACCATTTTTACTTTTTTTTTTTTCTTTTGAGACAGGGTCTCACTAAATTGCTTAGACTGGGCTCAAATTTGGAATCTTCCTGCTTCAGCCTCCAGAGTGCTGGGCTTATAAGCCTGTGCCACTGGGCCCAGCTAACAAGTCCAGCATTCTAGATCCCATCCCACTGGTCCCAAGATCTCAGGATCTAAATAAACAGAAAAACATTTCCCTTTTTTTCTAGAGTAACTGGTCATCTTTTGAACTTCTCACGCAGCTCTTTACTCTGGCCCTCCTGTGACAGCTGAGGTAAAGATGTGTCCCTTCTCCCAGGACACTGGTCCACCCAGAGGTCAAGTTGGCTTGGATCTCAGAGAGGTAGCTGGGACCCACCACCCAGCCCTTGAGAATTTTTTTTTAAGGCAGAAGCTATAGACCTCCAACAGCCTCCAAACTCACTCAGGAGTGACAGGGGCTTAGCAAAGGGGCAGGAGGTCAGCAAGGGACCTCCTGGAATCTATGCCCTTCATTAACTTTGGAATTCCACAGACCCACATTTTCCCAAGCCCTCTTCCCCTGATTACTCCCAGGGGAGGATGGGAGCTGCGATCCTGACACCCACGGACTCCAAGCTGGAAAAGCCAGGGGACAGCTCTGCTGGGGGAAGCCAGCCGTCACCTGTCTCATCGTGCCACAGGAAGGAACTAACGTCAAGACAGCAAATCTGAGCCCAGGAGCCCAAACAAAGGAGAGATTCCCAGTTATTAGGAAGTTCTGAGGGGTTAAGGAAACTGAGCCAGGTCACACAGCTATGAAAGAGCCATGCTTTAACATCTGGTTCATTTGGCTCCAGTGACCACACTCTTTCAACAACTGCAGCTACCAGTCAAAGAGGGCAATGGTGTATCTGACATAGCAGTTCCACTTGGCAAGGCACAGAGTGGCTGTCCCTGGACTCCCAAGCCTACTGGATCAAAAGCCACCATGCAAGCACTGGGTCTTGCATACAATGAAGGGCCCAGGCAGGGCACCTATGAGAACGGAGCTCCTTAAATGGTTGCTGAGGGGCTCGCTTACAGGGGAAGCCCTCCCTGACAAACTGGTGTTAGTCAGTGTCAGGGCCTAGGACCTACATGTTTAAATTTTTAAAAATTTACGAGAAGTCAGGCCTGATGGTACGAACCTATAATCCCAGCAATTTGGGAGGCTGAGGCAAAAGATCTCAAGCTTGAGTCTAGCCTGGGTGACCTGTTGACTTAGAGAGACCTTGTCTGTTATGGTTGGGATCTGGAATGTTCCCCCAAATCCTCATGTATGTGCATGTAGTGGAATACACACAGAACTGTGTGTTGTTGGGATGCGATATCTGGCTGGGAGAGGATGGCTGGGGTTTGACCTAGAAGGATTAGATCAACCTGTTGAGAACGGAGGGCACCCAGGGCAGAGCTTCAGGTGTATGTTCTTGACTGTGGATCAGGAAAGGAGGAAGAGGTACCCACCCTACCCACACAGCCCAACTGGCAGCTTGAGCTAAGTAATGGGAGGAAAACAGAAACACTGTTACAGCCTCTTCCTGGAAAGCTCTTGTCTTGCCTGAGTCTCAAGACGTCCACCCCTTCCTCAGGTCCTCGGTTCCTGCCCAGTGCTGTGCGTGGCTCTCCGGCCTCCACCACGTGTCTTCACATCACCGCCCTGCCCGCTGCCTGAGAATGGACTGTGTGGCATCTTCTGAAATTGTGAGCTAAAATAAATCTTTGCTCCCTTAAATTATAGATGTCATGTATTTTGCCCAGAAATAAATAACTGACCTCAGGAGACTCTTATCTAAAAGTCAAAAATAAAAAACGGGTTGGGGACATAACACAGTGAGAAGGCTTCCACAAAGTACCACAAAGTGAATGAATGAATGAATGAATGAATGAATTCATTACAGTTGTCTTTATACACGACCACTCCTCTCCCTCAAAATACTCCCCCTCTCTCTGGACACACCCCTGCCACTGTGCTTGCTACTTTCTGAAGCAACCCTGGAAGCCCTCTTCCATGGGTGTCCACTGTGCTGCCGTGGATGCTCTGATGTTCGGAGTCCGCACAAACCATCCACGGTTACCTTGACCTTGGGGACGAGGCCGAGGTCACAGGGAGCAGGATGCCGGGCGCCTTTATAAGCCACCTTCCCACCGGATGGCCGTAGCTCACTGTTATTTGTAAACACAGCTCATGGAGACCCTCAGGAAAGAGGGCTTCCAGAGCTGCTGCAGAACAGGCAGGACCCAGCACCAGAGCGCTCAGAGAGGCTCAGGATTTTGCAGGGAGCAACAGCAGTATGTCTTTTACTCTGGCAAATACTTTCACTTTAAATCTTCCCACCACATGTCCGGCCACAACTCATGGAAGGCCCTTCCCCGGGGACTGCCTGATAAGCTGGGCATGGGAAACCCTTCCTCGAGCTCCTGCGTTCCCAAAGAGGGTGATGCCCACTCGCTGCCTGACAAGCCTCACTGGGATATGACATCATAGTGCAGCAAACTGTTTTTCAGTGTTTATGTCCAGAAGCTTCTGTCTTTTAAAGACAAACAGCTTCCTTGATTTAGACCCAGGGCAAACCACAGCTTAGGGCCCTGTTGTGGTTTGAATCGGGAATGTCCCCCAAAAGTCTCATGCATTTGGATGCTATGGATTATCTACGGACCGTGTGCGGTTAGCAGATGGGGCCCGGGCTGTAGGAATGGCTCAACGGTTCAAGCACCTGCGTATCAAGCGCTAAGTCAAGCACTGAGTACTCGAGCTCGATTCCTCAGCACCACATAAGCCAGGCGTAGTGGTGCATTCCTGTAATCCCAGCACTGGGGAGGCTGAGACAAAAGGATTGCTGTGAGTCCAAGGCCAGCCTGGGCTCCATAGTGAGTTCAGGACCAGCGTGGGCTACACAGTGAGACCCTCAAAAAAAAAAAAAAAAAAAAGAGGCCTGATGTGGAGGGGTAGATTCTGGGTGTGTGTTGGATCAGAGGTGTGTGGTGGAAGTCAGGTATCTAGTAGATTATAGATTATAGCTGGATGGTACATTATGGGCTTAAATCTGGAAGGGACAGAACACTGAGGCTGGACCCAGAAGGGGCAGGCCACTGGACAGGCCCTGGAAGGGTAGATGCTACTTCCTTCCTTCCTTCTAGAGACCTGGCTTCCTGTTTGCAATGCCCGGAGGAGCTGCCCCTACCTCTACCCCTGCCATGTGCTTCCACTGTTGCCGGCCACCCATGAGTGGACTGTGACCTTCTGAACCTGTGAGCTAAAATACACTTTTCCTCCCCTGATTTGCATAATTTGCATGTTGGGCATTTTGTTGCATCACTGAAGAAGTAACTAAGACGGGTCCATTGCCAGTACTTGTAAGTAAAGTTTTATTGGCACACAGCCATGCCCACTCACTGACACGTCACCTTTGGCCATTTTCAGGTTACAAAGGCAGAATCCAGAGTGGTACAGAGCTGAAAATATTTACTCCTTAGCCGTGGATAGGAGAAGTGCCGATTCTTAATTTAGACACAAACAACCTCCTCCGCATGTGTGCTCCCTAGAAGGCTCAGAGCTAAATTTAATATTTCCGTAACTCACGCGCTGTCAGTGTGTCTGATTCTTCGGTGCCTCTGTTCTGAGCTTCTGATGCCACTCTGACACTTTCTTTTCAATCACTGAATCTCCCTACAAACATGGGATTCAGCAGACACTGAGGTAAGACTCTGAACGTTTACTCATACTTAATTCTCACAGTAAACTACAGAGGGAGGGAGTATGGTCCTGCATTCACAGCTGGTAAACGAACAAAAAACGGAAGAAGTCGGCGATTGGCTGCAGACACAGGAATATCTACGATGTTATAATTCAGAAAGTAATAAAAGAGTTGATAAGAAAATGGGCCACTCAAAGAATACAGTTGGCAGGGCCAAGGTCAAGACCTACAGCCTACATACATACATACATACATATAATGTGTGTTTGTGTGTGGCCCAGGAATCACACAGAACTGCACCCCAAACCAGCCCGTGTCCCTGGGGACACCCCCTGTGTCAGCAGGCCTCGGCCACTCCACAGTAAGACCAACTGCAGTAGCCCCACCCCTTGGACACCCAGCTTGGGGGTGGGCCCGGGTCAGCCTTTGCATAGAGCTTGGAGGGTGTGACCCACACACAGACCCCAGGGGAGGGTCTCCTCTCGCCACAAACATTTTCGTTTTTGGTGTAAGAACACCCTTGTTCACCTAGAGGGGCACAGATGACCTTGGACGCCCACCACAGTCTGTTTCCAGGGAATGGCTGACGAGCTAGCGGAAGTGAGCCGCGAGCCCTGTGGTATGTGAGGCACCGCTGCCAGTGGGGTGGGTACAGTAACAAGGACAGGTGGCTCTGCCAGCTTGTCCCCCACCCCTACTACTCTCACCGGCAGAGATCCAGTCCAAGACCCCCTCAATAGCAGGCCTGAACATCTCTCCGGAGTCACAGAAGCCACTTTTCAACCCCTCCAATGCCCCATGTGGCCAGGTATACCTACACATTACCCGTCAAACCTGTGCAAACTCCCACTACCCAGGGGCCTCCTGCACTGCCCACTGCTGAAGGCCCATCCCGAGTCCTTTGTTTTTTAAGACAGGGTCTCACTCTGTAGCCCAGGGTGTCCTTAATTCCCTCACTATGGAGACTAGACTGACCTCAACTTCACAGCAATCCTCCTGCCTCAGCTTCCAGAGAGCTGGGATTACAGGCGTGTTCCACCACATCCCGCTAATTTTTATGTCATGCTGAGGACTCGAATCCAGGGCCTTGCACACACTAGGCAAGTGCCTTCACTGCTCAGCCACGCCCCCAGTCCCCCGCCCCCCGTCCCATCCTACCTCCACCCCTGGACCCCGGTGTCTTCTCAACGCCACAGGAGCAGTTGCTAAAGTGGCTTCTCCCAGAGGACAGAGGACAGCTCTCAGGGACAGTTCCCGGTACACAGCCTCCTGAGACCTCATGGACCAAGGCGGGCGCTCCAGCATAAAGCACTGAGCAGCTCATGACCTCCACCTCTGCTTTTCCTGAATACTGAGCTTCAGGGGGCTGGGGGTGCAAGTCACGCCACCAGTCCTCTCGCCTGCCAGTCTCAGAGCCTCAGAACCCACCACTTGTGGCCTCCACCGGCGAGGCCGCTGCTCCCACCTCCAGCTGGCCAAGCTTTCTCTCCTCATGAACCCCCTCAGCCGTCCTCCAGGCTCAGGAACTGTGACCCCACTCACTGTGGATGCACGCCAGCAGTGTGGGGTGCAAGGTCTCACACCGTCTGCCTCGCTCGGCTCAAGAGACGCCAAAGGGCCAAGCACCACCTGCCCACCAGCCTTCCCACCCCGCACTGCCTCCTTCAGGCCTTGAGCTTGTTCCCCCAGCCTGTCCCTGTTGTGCCCTTAATGCCACCTGAGAAGCAGGTGAGGACTGCCTCCCACGGAAGAGAAAGGGAGCCAAGCAGTCTCTTGCCCCAAGTCACTCCGAGTGATGAGCAGCATGTCTGGAGATTCACACCTGGACAGGCACTGCAGCTGGGATTTCCCAGTGGTGACCACAGGGCCTTCCTATGTCGTTCCCACTCTTAGGCACAGACACCAGAAACCACCCCCCACTCCCATATGCCTCTTCCCTATCGAACCACCAATGCCTTTTTTTTTGGCAGCCCTGAAGGTCGAACCCAGGGCCTTCACACTGACCTACCATCTCCAATCCTTTCTGCATTTTTCATTTGGAAACAGGGTATCACTAAGTTGCTACGTTGCTCGAACCGGGCTCAAACTTGAGTTCCTCCTGTTTCAGCCTTCTAGAGCAGATCACGGGTGTGCAGCACCACACTCGGCTTCAAATTTCCAGCGTCTTAACTCTGCAATCCCATCTCTCCCTCCATCCCTCTCTCCAGCACATCAGGGACTCAGACACACAGATGTGCTTTGGAGGCCTGGCCTTGCGGGCACCCACAATCTCGGGAGTGAAGACTGAGGCACGATCTGGAAGGATCGATGAGGGACAACGGCACAACGTACGTGTCACCTCAGTGGGACCCCGGGAAGGACCTTCCGGTCTCCACCTGTCTCCCCGCTGCCAGTACTGCACCAGCCACACGGACGAGTTGCACTCTGGCCACTGTCCCAAGAGCCCTTGACCACCAGACAGCACCGTGTCACCAAGCCTAGAGCACACCACACACAACATGAGAGAAGCCAGGCCATGCGGCACTTGAGGGGCTGAGGCACGAGGATCGTAAGTTTAAACTTGGCCTGAGCAATTTAGAAAGGCTCTTTCTAAAAATCATAAAAAATAAAGAATAAAAAATAAATGGTCTGGAGATGTAGCTCGTCATGAAGGCTCCGGCTTGGGCCCCAAGGACCACGGTGGGAGGGGGAGATAAACTGGATAAAGTAGGAAACGCTTCGTGAGGAGAACCACACTTACGATTCAGAGGGAGCCTGAGACAGAGGTGAGGGCAGAGAGCGCAGCCCTCCTGGCAGCAGGGGCCCCGTCCCCGGGGCCTCCAGGCTGGGACAATCCCCGAGGCGTGCCACCAAGGCCTTCCTTAGCATCCCTTCAGCATCCTGACAGGCTCCAGGACGCATGTCCACGACATTGGTCCCGAAGGCTGAATTCCACTGTAAATCCTCTGAGCTCAGGAAACTGAGCCCAGCTCCACGCCGCTGGCAGGCTAGGCCATCTCGAGGACATCTTCTACTCTCCTTCCAGTCAGACCTAGAACTGGGAAGAAGAAAGCATGGATTTCACATGATTGTGAACCAGAGCAGCAGCCGGGCACGCTTCCCTCCTTACACCTGACCCTAACAGAGGCCAGGGAGGCTCGGGGAAAATGGTTCCCACACTCAGCACCCAAACACCAGGGAGGCAGGAGGCCAAGGTGGCTTCCCAACATGCACCTGGTGCCTCTCCACCCAGACCTTTCCATACTGGGGGCCCTCAGGCAAGCCAGGAGGGCGGCAGGTGGCCACTGTCAACCGCAAGCCAGCATGGAGCCCTCGCGGAGTGGCCCCACCGGGAGCTGCGAGGTTAGGGTCAGCCACTCGGAAGTCACTCTTTGGTTTCTTTTAAAGACAAACAAGAACCCTGGCATGGCTCCAGGCCTCTCTGTGCACCGGGAGCTTCTTACATGGCCACTCAGCTGTCCCCAGTTCCCTGCGAGGTACCAAGTACCTCCGTGGTCTCCTCTGCCCGCGCCTCAGTCACTCCAGGTCTACAAGAAACACCTCTGTGTTGTTTAAATCTACTAGTTCACGGTGGTTTGTTACAGCAACCCAAGTGCACACAGGGAGGCCTGAAGGGAATTGCACAGGATCCCGGACAGGGGCTGGGAGTGGCAGAGACTCGCCCAGCATGTGTGGTCCCCTGGGCACTGGGAAAGGAGGGAGAGAGAAGGGAGAGTGAGAGACACATAGTCAAGCCGGGTGCGGTGGTAAGCACCAGTGACTTAGTATTCACGAAAGCTCAGGCAGGAGGATCATGAGTTCAACCTGGGCTACATAGCCAAATCAAGGCAAGGCTGAACAATGAAGTGAGACCTTGCCTGAAAAAAAAAGAAAATCTCAATGCAGGCTACACATCCAACAGAAGGAGCGGCCCACACGTGCAGGCCACCGCCCCAGGACCGCTTTTCTCTCAGAAGGAGCAGGGAAGGACAGGGAGCATGCTGCTAAATGTTCACGAAGACCCACAGGTGAGTGTGAAGTCAAGTTGATTTTGCTGGGGTCGGGTCTGGCAAAGCTGGATCACTAGGGACGAAGGATTCCACGGCCTGCCAGTATCACTGAAGCCAGGCGGTGGTCTGGGGCTGCAGGAGGCCGTGGGAGCTGGGCTCAGCCACCCTCCGCCTGCAATGTCACCGTGAGGAAGGGCGTGACGCACCAGGACCGGCAGCTTCAAGCACACACTAGTGCATCCATGGCAGGCCACCTGCTCGTGTCTCCTGGTGCTTCCTCGCCAAGGGATGGCTTCCCAGCCACTCCCCATAACAGACGGCTGTGATAACAAAGACTGCCAGGACGGGCTTCCGGGTGCAGCTGGAGCTCACACATGCTGGTAGACAGACAGACGTCCAGAAGGACTAGGCCTGACAGCCATGGGAGGAAAGTGCTGTGCCAAGGGCCTGGGGATCCAGTTCTCACTGCCAGTCACCCACGTACGGACTGTGACCTTCAGAAAACATAAGCTAAGATAAATCTTTCCTCCCTTAAATTGTTGAGTACTGTCTTATGTCTTAGCCACTTTTTCATTGCTGTGACTCAATGGCCAACATCCACAAATTTAAGGGAGGGAAGGTTTATTTTAGCTCACAGTTTCAGAAGGTCACCGTCCATTCAGGGGTGGCCAGCAGCCATGGAAGTACATGGCAGAGGCAGAGTTGGAGGCAGCTTCTCACGACATCACAGACAGGAAGCCAAGTCAGGGCAATTTGAGACTCGTCCTCCAGGAAGGCAGGAAGCAGCTTACATATCCTTCCAGGTCTTATTCCAGTGATCAGCCCCTCCTAGATCCGGGTGTGGTAAACCCCCACTACACGCCTGTAATCCAATTTACATGCCTGTAATCCACCCTTCCAGACTAGGCCCCAACCTCCCAACAGCACGTGGTTCCATAGACAATCCCTAACGCTGAAATACTTGAGACTTTTGGGGGACATTCCAGATCCAAACCACAGGACCCTGCCTATTGTTACAGTTGTCCCATTTTGTTATTGGTTATGGTTGTAATTAACCTTTATTGGAGGTGTGCACCTACAGGGGAAAGCAGAGAACCTCTAAGGTCAGGAACTAGTGCAATCCCCAGCCTGTGCCAGGGGTCCGGAACATGTCGCTGGCACCTAAGAGGGAGCAACAGCTGCACCTCACAAACGGCTGAGGGGAGCACGCAGGATGACCCGCGCCCAGTGCGCGGCGGGTGCCTCCCGCTGGAAACCACTCCGTAAGTATTGGCTCGTCTTGCAGCCACCCAGCATGAGGCTCCCGAGGAAAAGGGCCACTGGTCCAGCGAATGCCCAGAAGGTGAGGACGCCCTCAAAGGAGAGGCGTACTCCTGGGTTCCCACAGACTCCTTCCCCTTTCCTTACCACAGGAATTAAGGATAAGAAAGTATCACCTGCCATGAATGCCAGTGCCCGTTCCAGCACAGTAGGAGGCTGAGGAGGGAAGATCCCAAGTTCAAGCTCAGCCAGGGCAACTTAAGGAGTGCCGATATCAAAATAAAAACATAGCAGGTGTAGAGGTACACACCAATAGTCCTAACACTCTGGGAGGCCAAGACAGAAGGATCCCAAGTTCAAATCCAGGCTACTCAATTTACCTACTTAGCAAAATCCTTTCTCAAAATTCAAACAAAAGTTTAAGCAGCGTCCAGTGACACAGATCTATAACCCCAGCACTTTGGGAGGCTGAGGCGGGGGGAATCTCCAAAGTTTGAACCCAGGCTGGCAACTTGGCAACTTAATGAGACCCTATTTCAAAATCAAAAATAAAAATAAAATGCTGGGTATGTAACTCATCGCAAAGGCCCTGAGATTTAAAAAAAATTAGTATTTTAAAAGGGTGGAGATGTGGTTCAGTGTGGAGGCCCTGGGTTCAACCCCAAGTACCACAGAAAAATAAAATTAAAAAAGAAAGAGTTAGGGAACTTGTTCGGTGCCTCCAAGTTCAACCACCAAGCAGCACACAAAGAAAAGTGTGTCACCCTCCAGGCGACACGAACACGGTTCTGTGTGGGGAAGTCAGGCGCATTGCGGTGAATCCTGATGTCTCCACCCTGAGGGACGGCCAGTGCCCGGGGAGCCTGCCTGGACTTTCTCCACGACCCTCGGACATGACGGGAGCCCAGGCTGGACGCGGCTGTTCTATCCCCAGGTGACCTCTGCGGCACGGCCACAGTCACAGCCAGGCAGCCAAGGGCAGCAAGCAACCGGGCAGGGCAAGCATGCAGCCTGGCAGGGCCAGCAGCCAGGGACAGCAGGAACTCCCAGCCCTCTGCACCCCTGCACCTGGTTCCTATAAGACAGGAAGCAGGGACCGGAGTGGGGACAAGGAAGTGGCCTGGAGCCTGTCAAGGACTTAATTTCTCTAAGTATTTCCACAACTCTGTGCCATCCTCGGGGTGGCAGGATTCTTTCCCCAGGAGACCTGAGAAACCAAAATAGCCAGGCCTGTTCAGGCAAAGGAAAAGCTCCCCGATTCTTCCCGTGCGAGCTCCCTGCTGACGGGCAGGGTGGTATGGGGACATGTGGAGGGGTCGCCCTGTCTTCTACATGCCTGTCACATTCGAAGGCTGCAGTTTCTGTTTTCTGGGAGAAGAGTTTTTTTGTTTTGTTTTGTTTTGTTTTGTTTATTTGGTTGGTTTGTTTTCCAGGACGGAACCCAAGGCTTTCATACTGATTTTCGGACAAGGTCTTATACCAAGCTGCCACACTGCCCAGGGTGGACATGAGCTTGTGATCCTCCTGCCTCGGCCACCCAGAATGCTGGGATTATACATATATGCCACCACAACAGACTGGTGTTATTTTTAATGAGCACACATATTTTAATATAATCAGAAATGAAAGTAGGGATGCTTGCCTCTGGTTCCCACCAGTATCAGGTGTTACATTCACAGATTTTTTTTTTTTTTTTCATTTTTTGAGACAGGGCTGGTCCTGAGGTCACTAGGAAGCCCAGGCTGGCCTCCTGAGGACGTAAGATCAGTTCCTGGCTATAGGTCAATAAACACTTTAGAGCCACCAGAAGAGGGCCCTATGCGTTTCTGTGCACACAGAGGTTCCACCCTGGACTGGGGCGGTCACAACTGATGCTGGCAGGCTGTGCCCAAGGTCAGGTGAATGTGGTGGTGCCAGGTAACAGAGCCCAGAAATCCGGCCGCCAGCAGCAAGACTGGCAAACAGGTACCAGCTGGGTCATCCACGTGCCTGACCATGGGCATCTCCCCTAAATCTGCACAGCCTTCTCCCCTCCACGGTACTACAGCAGGCAGTGCTGAGTGAGGCAGGAGTGCACAGGCGGGAAGCCAGTCCTCCCCACTCTGGGAAAAGGCTAGGGAAGGACATAACTGCCCTGGGGCCGTACTTCCTGATCTGTGGGATCTGTGGGACAGGGCTGTTTGGATGGAGGAGCTAAGGTTCAACAGCCCCCACAACTCTCGCACTCTAAAAGCCTGGACCAGAGGGGCCCAGGATCACGGCCCTGTAATCCCAGCACTCTGGGAGTCTGAGGCACAAGGACTGCAAGTTCCAGCCCAGCCTGGGCCATGTCATGACTAAGCAAGACCCTGTCTCAAAATCAAAAACAAGCATGGCCCAGTGGTGCAGGCCTGCAATCCCGGCACTTCCGGGAGACGGAGGCAGGAAAATCACAAGCACAAGCCCAGCCTGGGCGGCTTAGCGACTCAGGGAGAATGCGTCTGGAGACCAAAACTCAAAAGTGCTAGAGACATAGCTCAGTGCAAAGGTCCTGGGCTTGATACCTGTGCCAAAAATAAATAAATAACCTTTGCAAAAGGAAAGAGGTAAGTATGCTCAGAAGCAAGAGAACAGGACAGAAGAATAGTAGGAAATGATGCATGTTCAAAACACGGGACGGGAGATGTATGGCAAGATATCCTTTAGTGAGCTTCTTTTAAATCAGCTTACTTTTCAATCTACACTGCGCAGCTTTTGACCAGATGCCAATGACAGGAGACAGAAGGGGAAAGAGAAATGATACAGGATCACAAAGGTCCCAGCGTCCGTGCAGAGATCTCGGGTGGGCTCAAGTCCCCTCTACCCAGCAGCACACCTGGCTTGGCATCCCATCCTGCCATCCAGCCATGGGAGGGGGACGGCACAAGGAGCCGGCTGCCTCTTTCCCCAGAGGGGCTGCTCTGGAGGCCTCCAGCACGTGCCAGGGGAAATCAGGATGGTACCGGAAGCCCTGCATGGTGGCACACACTCATAATCCCAGGCCTCTGGAAGGCTGAGGCAGAAGGATCGCGGTTTAAGCACAGCGATTTAGCAAGGCTCTGTCTCAAATGTTTACAAAAGGGCTGAGGATACAGGTCAGCACAAAGTTCCTGGGTTCCCTACTCTGTGTTGATAAAAAAAAGCGAACGGGGCTGGAGGAGTGGCTCAGTGGTTCCAGCACTTGCATAGCAAGCTCAAGACCCTGAGTTTGATATTCCACAGCACCACATAAACTGGGCGTGGTGCATGACTGTAGTACCAGCATCAAGAGGCTGAGGCAGGAGGATTTCTGGGAGTTCGAGGCCTGCCTGGGCTCCATAGTGAGTTCAGAACCAGCTGGGACTAAAGAGTGAGACTGTCTCAAAGGGGAAAAAAGAGAAAAAGAGCATGCTGGAGCTTGCACCGTTACCTGACCTCACCCTGCAGGCACCACGGGCAACGGCCAGGCTGTGAGAGCCCCAGGGATGGGCACGGGGCACTTGCTCAGGGCCTTGTCTCACCCAGAGAACACCTGGACCGCAGCCATCCTGCCAGGCCTCCAGGCAAATGAGGGACACTCCTGCCCCACGTTCTCTCAGCTCACCCAACAGGTGGGACACTGAGGTGACCGCCTCACACATGCGTTTCCCAGAGCAAAGCTTCCAAAGGAGTGGCTGACATGCTGAAAAGCCCAGAGCGCCCCCCAGAGGGCCACGGGCTGCCCTTCCTCCTGGAAGCTCACTGATTATCTTTTTTTTCACTTTTGTGGTACCAGGGGTAGAGCCCAGGGCCGACACTAAGCTACATTCCCAGCCCACCTTCGTGCATTTTTTATGTGTATATGAATTGACTACAGATTCAATAACTATTAATTACATACTACTTGGGAAATCTGTACGGGCACATATCACTCTTGACCACTTTTCCCTTCCCTCTTACCCCTCCCCTTTCACTCCCCCTTCTCTAGCCATCCAGGGCCCCTCGTCTTACCCTTTTCTTATTTTCAATATTGATACAAGGTCTCACGAAGTCACTAAACTGCCCAGGCTGAGCTCAAACTTATAATCCTCCTGCCTCAGTCTCCCAGAGTGCTGGGAATACAAGCATGTACCACAGGGTGGCATATTTTTTATGAAGACTGAAGTGTCCTTTGACTGCACTCTGGGAGAATATTTAAAAGTGACATCTGCCAAGGTGTGTGGGGCAAACCCCTGTATTCACTTGCAAAGCACAGAATGACCACCTCAGTCAGATGCAGAATTGTAAAGAAATGTCCCCGGTGCACAGGCAGGCATCTCTGGAGCAGCGAGTCTGCCTAACAAAGAGGACCAGGGGCTTCCCAGCCGGCAGCATCTGCAGAATTCAAAAGCTAAACAGGAGGAACCTTACAAATCAATGAGCAAAAACCTGCTAACTCCTCCAAAGGAAATGGCAAGTTTACAAAACAAACAGGTGACAGAAAGGAAAAGCTGCCAGCCCCATGGGAGGGAGGAGACGCGACTTTGCGGCAAGACCCAGCCCAGCTGCTCTCGCTACCCTGGTCAGTTTGCTTCCATTTGCGTTGGGCTGTATACTGAGCCCTTCCAGCTTAAAGACTTCCTTATCAATTTTCTTTCCAGTCCTGAGGACTGAACGCAGGGTCCTCCGCTGAGCTGCATCGCCAGGTCTTGGGCGTTAGAACTATCGCGCTAGGCTACTACTTGCAGTCTTCCTGTCTCAGCCTTCCAGGATGCAGGGGTTAAAGGCACTAAAGGCATGTGTGGGAGTCCTCGTTAATTACAAAGGTTAAACCCCCAGCATGGGCCGGGCCTCAGCTGCCCAGGAAGGGCCTCAAATGGATCCCCAGAAGGAGGCGAGACTGAGCATTTCCTGACTATTTGGGGATGAAGGTCAAGAAAACCATGGGAGATGCGTGAGCAGGTTTGTGGGTCAGGACAAGTCAGCACACCAGCCGTGGTGAGCAAACTCCAGCAGCGGGGCTGCCCCTGGGGCCGGCTCCTAAGGGAGAAGCCCAGGCACACCTTGTCATGGCAAGCCCCAGTAGGAAAAATCGGTTTTTTTTAAGTACTGGGATTGAGCCCTGGGCCTTCCCTGTGCTACATCTCCAGCCTATTTTAAGTTTTGATTTTGAAGCCGTCTTAGACGTCGCCCAGGTTAGGCTCAAGCCTGCAGCCCTCCTTCCCCGGCCTCCCCGAGTGCAGGGATTGCACCCGGCCCAGCTACACGGTATCTCTGTGCACAGAGCACAGAGGAGAACAGACCAGCTGGGGAACAGCTTCCCTGCGCAGGGCCGGACGTAACAGTGAAGTCCTTCCACCAAGTTCCTAAAACACTGAGTGACATCAGAACGCTGATAGGTTGGAGCATGAAGTGCAAAACATCAGAGCAGGAAAGCACCTGGAACAAGAGAGCAAGATGTCGGAGTGCTCGCCTCCCGGGTCAGAACTAGCAGGGAGGGCTGCTGTAACAGCACCTGCCCAGCGCGGGCAAGGCTTGAGTTCAGTACCCCAGCACCTCGTCAGCCAGGTGTGGTGGTGCACACAGGTAATTCCAGCCCTCAGGAGGCTGAGGCAGGATTGGCATGAGTTCCAGGCCAGCCTGGACTACACAGTGAGTTCAGGTCCTGACAATAGAGTGAGACCCTCTCTCTCAAAATTAATTAATTAATTAAAAATAAAAATCACTATACTCAGCCTAGAAAAACATATTGCAGTAGAACACAAGCTGGGCCCGGTGACACAGTCCTATAATCCCAATATTCTGGATGTCTGAGGCAGGAGGATTGCAAGCTTGAGCCCAGCCTGGGTAACCAGAACCTAGAACCCCTCTCCCCCAAAGCAGGCCATGACCCTATCAGCTCATCTTCCACGTTTCTGTGAAGGAGCCAGCCATGAAGAAATTGTCCCGCCTATCTTATCTAAGAGCAGGTAAAAGACTCTCCGTCCAGAAACGCCGGCCCCATGCCTGGGAGGAAGGAATGCTGCCCAGGGCGGCTGGGGAAAATCTGCCCAGACAGGCCTGGCGGGCCCCTCGTCCATTACATAACCCCATCCAGTCCCTCTGCTCCTCAAACCTGGGCATCTGCATCTCTGAGTCCTTGAATCCAAAGGATCCCTAGGCCACACACAACTTGGGACTGAATAAAGTCGTCACAGCCAAGGACACAGCTCAGCGGCTGAGCAGCGGCAGAGCCCGCGTGTGGCCCTAGGTCACAGTCCCAGCACGGGGTAAATGGTTATGCTTCCCTCTGATCAGCCGGACTCCTGTGCTAAGCATCCCCTGCGGTCCACGGCTATGACCCCTTCCACCCTACAGGCGCTGCGGGGAAGGACGGCTGGGCAGAGGGAGAGTGGGAGACCGGGAAGGCGGGGATGGGGGCTGCAGGGAAGGGCAGGGGCTGGTGGGCAGCCCGCGCTCCCAGCGCTCCAGAAGGTACAGCCAGGAGAACTGCAAGTGAGCAAGCCAAGCCCGGGCAACTGAGCAAGACCTTGTCACTAAATAAATAAATACTAAGTAGGTAAAAATTTTAAAGAGGCTAAGGACCACCAGGCCGGGTGGCACAGGTTTATGATCCCAGCACTCCGGGAAGCAGAGGTAGGAGGATCACAAATTCAGTAATTCTGGTAAGATCCTATCTCAAAATCAAAAATCAGGAAGCTGGAGAAATAGCACAGCAGTAACGGGGCTTACCTAGGTAACACTCAGGGTTCCATACCCCAGCACCACATAAACTGGGAATGGTGGCACATGCCAAATAATCCCAGCACTTGAGAGGCTGAGACAGGAGGATGCCTTGAGTTCAAGGCCAGACTGGGTTACTTAGCGAGTTATGGGCCAGTTTGGACTACAGAACAAGACCCTGTCTCAGAGAAAAATAAATCAAAAATGAGCTGGAAATGTAGCTCTGTGCTCAACCCCCTCAAAAAGGGGAGGAGGTGCTGCGAATGCATCTTAATGCAAAGGAGGAAGCGGCAGCCCAGGAAAGCTGGCTGGCTGGTGGCACCCTATAGTGACAGGCCACAGTTCTCCTCTTCCCTGAGGGGTTCTGACAGCCACCGCCGGCACGTTTCAACGTGAAAGACACTCGAAGCTCTTTGCCCTTGAGAAGGGTCCACAACAGGGGAGACAGCCACCTGGCAGGACAGTCACCGAGGCGGGAGACACAGCTCCCGCTGGCCCGCCTTCTGCTCCCCCGTGGCTGGTCAGAGCCTGGTCTCCTACAGACCCTGTCTCTCGATGCACCAATCCAGGATTCTCAGCCCTCCCTCGGTTCCTCGGCTCCTCTGTTCCTCTTTCTTTTCTTTGAGACAGCATCTCACCCCAAAGTCCAGGCTGGTATGAAACTCACTATGTAGCCCTGGCTGGCCTTAGACTCACAGCAATCCTCCTGCCTCCCAAGCGCTGGGATTATAAGCATTTACCAGTACACCTGCTAATTTTTCGGTGGTGCTGCGAAATCTTACCCAAGCCCGAAGCATGCTAGGCAAGCGCTCCAAACACCAAGGCCCCTCCCCTCTGCCCCTTGTGCTTTGCTTGAGGCAAAGGTGCTAGGAATCCATCCCTGGGCCTTCACATGGGCCATTAGGGATTTGGGATTTTGAGGTAGAGTCTAGCTGGGTTGCTACATTGCCCAGTCTGCGCTTGAACTTGCAGTCCTCTCCCCTCAGCATCCCAGGCTGCTGGAATTAAAGGTTTGCACACCAGCCTGGCTTTTCCCGCTTTCTGAAGGGTCCTTCCAGGAGACTTGGCCTGGTAGTGACTAACATACGGAGGAGTGTGCTGGCCCCACAACACACCCCTACGCCCACACCCGGAAAGCCACTCTGCAGGGCAGAGCCTGGCTCCTGGTGCCCACGATCTGCTCCACATTCGCTCTCCCACAGAGCAGAAGAGAGGCAGGTCCCACTCCACTGTGACCTGGAGTTCCTGGAAGTGGCCTTGCCTGGATTTGCACGGGGGTTCCCCGAAACCCCTGGAGCGCCCTCAGTTCCCATCAAAATTGGCACTTGGAGCCCGTCACGGGCCCTAAGTGCAGGGAGGTGTCTGCAGAGGTGTGGGAAGGTGGCTCACCCCTCCCCTCAGCCTGTAGGGCTCCCCACACCCCAACCGTGTCAGCTGAGGCAGCGTGACACTCTGGCGAGAGAAAGCCAACTGCCTCCAGCGCTGAGTGACTCAGCCTCCCTACTTGCAGGGACCAGGGACTGAGGGGTCCCTGAGGGCCTCCAATCTCACCCCACTACCTTTAATCTACAAGGGATCGTCCTCTTTGACAGACAAGGAAACTGAGGCCAGGGGAGGCTCACAAGAGAGCGGGCCCAAGACACACCTCCAGCCCATGACCCGACAGCCCAGACGGGACTCCAGCCTGAATTCCTCCAACCTGGGCACTGCCCGGTGCCTGCTGGCCCCGCTGGGGAGCACTCAGGCCTCCGACAGAAGCAGGGCAATTCGGGCCCAGTGGGAACCGGCCACTGGACGGCGTGGATGCGTCTGCCCCAAACCCCAGCTTCTCAGGCACGACACGGCTGCCAACTGGACACTTCACTTTTTATTATTTATTTATTTTACTTATTATCATGGTACTGGAGGTGGAGTCCTTCCCAGGGATCTACATCCTCAGATCGCTCCCTTTCTTTAGACACAGGGCTTTACTCTGTAGCCCAGGCTGGTCCTGAACTTCCTAAGTAGCCCTGGATAGCCTCAAACTCAAAGCACTCCTCCTGCCCCAACCTCCCAAGTGCTGGGATTACAGGCATGCACCACCACGCCCAGCTTACGTGGTGCGAGGGAATCCCGTCCAGGGCCTTGGGCTTGCCACACAAGCCCTCTAATACACTGTGCCATTCCTTAGGAAACCCCCCACACACACACACACCTGCCCCCGCTTTATTGAGACAGGTCTTGCTCTGTAGTCCAGGCTGGCCTGGAACTCACAGCAATCTTCCTGCCTCATCCTCACAGGCGCTGGGATCACAGTGTGCTGGGGCAGCACCTGGGGCCTTGCACCCCTTAGGCAGGCACTCTGATCACTGAGTCGTGCCCTCAGACCCCCTTTTTTGTTTTTCATTTCTACACAGTCTTGCTGGGTCGCTGTGATCCAGGCTGGGCCCTAACTTGGAATCCTCCTGCCTCAGCCTCCCAGAGTGCAGGGACTACAAGCTTATGCCTCTGGGGGCCGTTTCCACTTAATTATTACTACACAGAAGTGTCCAAAGTAGTAAGAAGGCAGCCCTGCCACCATGTGACCAGGACAGGCCGCCTCATTCCGGAACTCCTCTCCCTCCAGGGCCTGGGCCTGGGGCCTGGGGAAGGCATCCAGACAGCACTGGGCCCTCCTTCTCCCACCTGAGGACACCAGGCCCCACCCTCAAGTGCACTGCATGTCCTAAGGACCCGAGAGGATATGGTTGGGAAATTATCTTCTCATTTAATAGTATCATTAAAAATGAATCTTGTGCTGGAGTTATGGCACAGAGGTTAAAGTGCTTGCTTGGTAAGAGCAAGGCCCCGAGTTCAATCTCCCAGCACCACATGAAGCTGGGCATGGTGCTACGCGCCTGTAATACCAGCACTTGGGAGGCTGATGCAGGAGGATCAGCTATTCGAGCCCAGCCTGATCAACATCAGACTAAGCAAGACCTTGTCTCAAAACTAAAACTAAAAGAAGGGGCTGTGGATGTACCACCAAAAACATAAAAAATTTAAAAATAAAAAAAGAGAATCTTGGGTGGAGAAATAAGAAAAAGAGGGGCCTGGTGCAAGCCGTAGGCCACAGCCGTGCTTGACCCAGATTCCCCTCAAAATGCTGTCACAGCCACACTCTTGTCCAGCATCACCCCCCCCCCCCTCCCCACCACCACCACACCCTTCTGCAAGACAGAACTGAAAGTTCTTGTCCGGAACAGAAACTCCCCTGACACCTGACTTTTTTTGTTAATGCTCAAAACACCCCTCTTCAAACAGCACACAGGTCCATGTTTGTTTGTTTTAAATACTTAGCCAGGTCTGGTGGTGCAGGGATTTTATTTTCTATGTACTTACTTATTTTCTACTGGTGTATCAAGTGCCACCACACGCAGCCTACCTGGTGCTCAGGAATCAAACCCAGGGCCCTGAACTTGCCAGGCAAGTGCTCAAAACTGCTGAGCTACGCCTCCAGGACCTAATGGCTCCTAAGGTCTGAGTCACATTGTTAGAGACAAGCTGCAAGTTACAGGTTAATTCACAGGACAGTTCTCAAACAGCCAAGCCCTGTCCTCTGGCCAGGGTCACCAGAGGGACCTCACTGGTTTCAGGATACTGACCCCTCAGCTCAGGAAGATGGGAAAGGCTGGGAATGAGGTCCGGAGCCTTCTCACTGAGCGACAACCCAGATCATTTTTGTTTGGTTTTGAGACAGGGTCCCTGTAACTCACTGAGTACACCGAGTCGCGGGGATGAGCTTGTCCTCCCAATCCTCCTGCCTCAGCCTCCCAGAGTGCTGGGATGACAGGCCTTCCCCACCAGGCCCAACTGTGCTTTAGAAACGCTGACCTTACACAGGGAGCTAAAAAAAAAAAAAAAAAAAAATTAAGCCCACCAAAATAAAGGATCCTATTGAAAAACGGGCAAATGAAATGAAGAGGCAGTTCACTCATGAAGAAGTACAAAGGGCCAATAGATACATGAAAAGATGCTCAACATATCTAGCCATAAGAGAGATGCAAATCAAAACAATGCTAAGATACCATCTCACTCCAGAGAGAATGGTCTATATCAAAAAGTCAAATAGCAATCAGTGCTGTCCAGGCTGTGGGGAGAAAAGAACCCTCCTGCACTGCTGGTGGGAGTGTAAATTCGTTCAACCACTCTGGAAAGCAGTATGGAGAGCTCTCAAAAGACTAGAAATAAATATCCCCTTTGATCCAGCAACACCCCTCCTGAGAATATATCCAAGAGGCCAAAACAACATACAACAGAGATATATGTATACCCATGCTCACAGCAGCACAACTAACAACAGCTAGAACATGGAAGTCACCAAAATACCCATCAACAGACCCGTGGATACACAAACTGTGGTACTTATACACAATGGAATACTACGCATCTGTAAGGTCCAACAGCGTGGAGGTTTTCACAGGCAAATGGAAGAAACTTGGAAAACATCATCCTTAGTGAAGTGAGTCAGAAGCAGAAGGTGAAACATCGAATGGTATCTGATATGAGAGTCCCAGATCACAACTATCTCATGGAACTGCAGAAGAAAGACAGAGTGAAAGAGGGAGACAGGGTGGGGGTGGAGGGAAGGAAGAGAGGGTAGGGGGAGGGACAAAAGGAGAGCGGGAAAGCCCTTGTCACTTTGACAAGAAATGTGTGTGCACAAAATGCTCAACTCCATTGTAAACCTTAAATTTTGCACTTGTACATATCAATAAAAAGGGGGAAAAAAAGAAACGCTGACCTGCTGGACCTCCTCTCTTCACATAAGAGACGACCAAGGCCAGCTTCAATGGCTCCCCGAGAGCCACGTAAGTGGAGGGGGGTGGTGTGGAACGTGGACCCCAGAAGGCTTCTCTCAGGAGACACGGAAAACAGCCTGCAGACCACCTCAGCTTTCCCCACGGGCCAACAAGGGCCCTATCCCTAAACTGTCCCATCTCCCAGGCACCCCGACACTAATCCCCAGGGTCCTGCAGCCTGGGCCCCAGCTGCTTGCCCCAGGCTGGGATCACTTCCCCCTCTGACCGCGGCCCTCCTCCAGGAAGATTCCCCAGCACCAAGGAGAATAAGGGAGCCAGGGAGGGGAGAAGGAAATTTAAATTGCAAAGTTCAAATAGTAAATTAGCTCGGCCCCGGGCAACCCAGGACTTAACAAACCCTATCTGGAAATTAAAACTAAAAGGGCTGGGATGTGGCTCAGTGCAAAGGCGCTGGCCTGGAGGCTCAATATGGAAAGGAGAGGTGGGGGTGAGGGGGAGGAGAGGTCCAAGGTAAGCCTGCCTTCCCTGTTTCCTGAAGCGATCCGCGGAGGCCCAGGCTGGCTGGTGACTCAGACGCGGTAGTGCGAGTGACTCAGCAGTCCCCACCCCGCGTGGCCTGCAGACACGGGGTCTCCTGCCAGGGGGGACGGCAACTCAGCCCTGAGGAATGCCCCCCACCGCTGCCTGTGCCCTCTCACGCGCCTGGCACACTTCCACGCCGCGTGATGACCCATGGGGGAGCCAGGGTGAACAGCAGGCGGCGGGGCCTGGAGCGATTCCCGCGGGTGAGGTCACGGGGAGGGGCAGCACCGTGGGGGACCTGGCAGGGACAGCAGAGGACCACGGAGAGCACAGCCAGGCGCCAGGCGGAGCTCAGATTTAAAAACTCTGCTGGGCAATACTCAGAGACTTGAGGAGCACCTTACCCTTGGCTGCTCTCACTGACTTTTTTTTTAATCAGATTGACACGGGAGGGGGGGCAGGGGGGAGCGTACTGGGCCCTGGGCCTTTGCTGTAGCTCCATCGCAGGCCATATCTGTTTCTGGTTTTCAGACAGGGTCTCACCAACCTGCTAAACTGCCCAGGTGAGACTTGAACTCGCCACACCTCACCTCAGGCTGAGTGCTGGGATGGCAGGCCGCGCACCGGGCCCAGCGCACCTGTTACAGGCCACCAGGACCTTCAGGGCTCCGCCATCTACGAGGGGCGCAGGTCACGCCACGCAGTGGCAGCAGATGCCGCACGCTCGCCGGGCTTGGGCCGCAGTCTCTGTATCGCCTGCCCTGATGCTCACGGCGGTCCTGCGGCCGCTCCTGTAAGCCTGGGCTTTTGACGTCCACACTGTTGTGAGTGCGTACTTCACAGATAAGAGGGGTGAGGCCCAGAGACGTCAGCCTCATCCTGGAGGCCTCACGGCAGGCTGGAGCCAGGCTCCCCACACTAACCACCACATACACTCACACACGGCCTCTCCGCCTGGCGGCTTCCAAGCAGGGGGAACGCGAGGCCAGCCAGGGTGGGGATGGCTGGAGCTCCCTGGCGGGGCGCAGGGAGCAAGCCCTCTGTGGCTCTGTGGCACGGCAGGCCGCTCAGGCCCAGCTGGCAGTGCTGCCCGCGTTTGGGGTCCTGCTCGGTGTGACCACGCTCATCACAGCGGTGACCGCTGGGGCTCAGCCCAGAATTCAGCGGCCAAGTTGCTCAGGCTGGACTGGAACGTGCAGTCTTCCTGACTCAGCCTCCCGGAGTGCAGGGATTGCAGGGCTTCTTACGTCACCTTTACACACACTCAACAAAGCTCCAAGGATCAGTGCTGACTTCTTATCTGCACATCCACACTCTCATCTGGGTAGGTCTGTGCACATAGCACGTGGCACTTGCCCATTCCGCCCCAGATCTCTTCTGCCAGGCTGGCTGTCATCCTGGCTGAGCTGATCTTCCATGCTGAGCTGCTAGGAAAACCCAGCTGAGGATTATCTCGGGTGGGCGCTGAACCTGCGGCAGTCCCTGTGGGGGAGTCTCCCAGGAGGGGAGAGGGAGGAGACGAGGGCCCAGGGGCACCGGTGCCCACGGTGCACAACTGGAACACCAGGCTGGGCCTGATGGCACAGGCCTGTGATCCCAGCACTCAGAAAGGCTGAGGCAGGAGGGTTGCAGGTTCAAGCCCAGTGTGGGCAACTTCGCGAGACCCCACCTTGAGGCGAAAAGAGCTGGGTGGGTAGAATGAGGCAGGAAGATCCCAACTATGAGCCCAGCCTGGGCAACGTGGCGACTCCGTGAGATCCCATTTCAAAATAAAAGAAGTGGCTGGGGCCGTCTTGGCAAAGTCCGCATGTCCGATCTCCACTACCATGTACACACCAAAGAACTGTGCAAGTTCCACTCACTCAGGAATATTTGCTCACCACCGACAGGGTGTCAGCACACACACAGTCAAAGAGGCTGGGAGACAGGCAGGGCTTCCTGCACAGGGGCTCAGGAGCAGAGTGCCAAGGTCGGGGCCCTGGGGAGGGCTCTGCAGGGAGATGCAAGACTGCGGGGGGTGGGGGGGGGGGGGTACTGCAAGTTCCAGCCCACCCTGGGCAACTCAGCAACTCGCTCGATGCCAGGACCACAAAACAAATAATTGAAACACTAAATGGCTCTGCAGCTGCTGTGTGTAACAGGTTACACAGTCAACAGTGGAAGTGGGCACTGCATGCACAAGGCGGGCACCTGGGTGGTGAGACTGGGGCATGGAGAGGAAGGAGCCCCGGGAATGGGCCAGGCGGGTGGCATTCACGGGAGGCGCCCAGGGCCTGGGAGGGACTCGGGAGCAAGCCCACCCGGGCGCTGCCTCGCACTGGCAGTCGGCACCCCAGGGCACCCCTGGGACACGTATGGCTCCAGGCCAGGCTGAGCCAGGCCCCTGCTGCCAAGACAGCAAGATTCGAGGTGATGCAGGACTGTAATTGTAGCACTCTGGGAGGCTGAGGCGGGAAGATCACAAGTTCGAGCCTGGCCTGGGGAATTTGTGTTGTTTGCTTTTTGGTACTGGGGATAGAGCCCAGGGCCTTCGCTCCAAGCTACATTCCCAGCCCGTCGTCCTGCAGCTCTGATCTCAAGACAGGTTGCTAAACGAAGCAGGCCGGGCTTGAACCTGGGACTTTCCAGGTGTCATCTCCCCAGCACCGGGAATCCAGGCGTGTCCCACCCAGCACGTCCAGCGCAGGCGAGTTAGCAAGACGGTAGGAACCCGTCTCCAAATCAGTGGAGAATGGGCTGGCGCTGTAACTCAGTGTGACAGCCCCAGACAGAGGACCTCCAGCACTGCACACACACAAAGGCGCATGCACACGTGTGTGCACACACCCACACACAGGCACATACTGAGATCCACAAGTTTTCTAGAAAAGAATCGTCCTTGGGCTCAAGGCCCGCTCGCGGCCCCCATCCCAGCGGAGGCCAGCTCACACTGGTTAGAACAGGCGGGAGTGGGGGGAGGGGAGTAGGAAGGCACAGAGCCAGTGGCCAGGGCTGGGCGCAGCCCCGGTGGGGTGGGGACACCATGTGCCCCGCATCCCCAGCAACCACCCAAAGACGAAAAAGGAGGAAACCCTGATGGAGCTCACCTGCAATCCCGGCACTTGGGGACAGGCAGGAAATGGCCCTGAGCAGAAGGACAGCCTGGGCTACGTGGGGAGTTCTGGACTCCAGAGATCCTGTCTCAAAAAAGGAAGAAAAATATATAAGAGAGAGAGAGGGGGAAAGAAGGAGAAGGAAGAGGAAGAAACTTGGCATTGCCCCATCCCTGGCCTGGGGTGCACAGCCAGGGGAGGAGCAGCTTCAAAGGCCCTGTGGCCACTGGCCCTGCAGGGACACTCAACATTCCACCAGAGGAATGTAGCCCCTGCCTCAGCGTCCTAGAGCAGGCCCGTGGGGCGAAGAGAGGATCAGAGCAGGTCCACTCGCTGAGCAAAGCTCCCCTTGGGGCCTGGGCCCGGCCTGAAGTGGGACTTTTGGTCACCCCAACCCTCTCTGGGCCGAGGCAGCCAGCAGGAGTCAGGACTTCATGCACAAAGTCTAGCTCTCCCCCAGCCGAGGCCAGGGCTGCCTGCGCAGGCCAGCACATCGTGCCACTGCCCCCTCACTCTCCCGGCCTAGGGCTCGCCCCCCCAGCGAAGGCCACCCCAAGGCCTCCTGGCTCAGAAGAGCCAAGAAATCCAGCCAGTGCCAGGTGCAGGGTTATCCTAGCACCCCAGGAGGCTGAGGCAGACGGATCACAAGCTTGAGCCTAGCCTGGGCAACTTAGTGATTCAGTGAAAGACCCTGTCTAAAAATTGAAAATAAAGGCCAGGCAGGGTGTAATCCTGGCACTCAGGAGGCTGCTGTGAGTTTGAGGCCAGTCTGGGTTAGACGGTGAGTTCAGGACCCGCCAGGACTATAGAGCGAGACCCTGTCTCAAAAATAAATCAACGATAAGCTAGGCCTGGCGGTGTACAGCTGTCATCCCAGCAGTTGGGAGGCTGAGACAGGAGGACTGCCATGAGTTCAAGGCCAGCCTGGGCTCCATAGGGAATTCAGCACCACCAAGACCAGTCTGGGCTGTAGAGTGAGACCCTGTCTCAAAAAAAAAAAAAAAAAATGGGGATATAACTCAGTGCAAACCCAGTACCAGGGTGAGAGAACGAGGAACGGAAACCATGCTACCCACCACACCCTCCTCCAGAGAGAGGGGAGGCACAGGCTGTGTCCGACGGGGACTGTATGTTTGTATTTTTGTGCCAGAACAGTAACAGATCCACTGGCTCATTAAATAAGCCCATGCGTGCCTGATACTACCTGGGGTTCAGTCCACACAACACATGGATTGTTTCACCTGACTGTGTGCAGACCAAGCCTCTTGATTACCTCCACTGACAGAGAACTCATTCACTGTGTTTTCAGAGAACACCCATTCCCTCAACCATTCCAAAAACTCCTTGCCAAGCCACGACCCAGTCCCGGGTACCTGGGCAGCACCACAGCCAGAACGCCAGCTGGTGACACATTAGGTGCCCGCGGGCAGACGTGCCATCCGGCGCTCTGTGCTACAGGACTCGGAGGCGGAGTCCCGGCTCCGTGAAAGGAAGGTCACCATCGACACAGGAAGTTTACAGCCAGGACAGGGCAAGAGTCACCAGTGTGGTGGGCGCGGGGGTTACTGGGCATCGAGCCCAAGGCCTGCGCCCTGAGCTACAAGCCCAGCCCATTTCTGTTTCTAATTTTGAGACAGGGCCTTGTTAAGTCACTGAGAAGTCAGGCTGGGCTCAAACTTGCGATCTTCCTGCATCAGCCTCCCAGGGCGACACGGATGACAGGCCTGCACTCCCAGGGCCCGGCAAGAGTACTCCCTGTCACTCCCCCCTCACCCTCCAAATCCAATCAACCAGCAAGTCCAGCTGCCCCCACTGCCCAAGCCAGCCCATGTCCTCACTCTGTGGGCCAGAGGTCACTGAGGGCACACTAGCGCCCTAGCCCTGCCCAGCTGCCATCTCACGTCCTGCTGTTACCATCCTCACAACAGCCAGGCTGGTTCCCGTCTTACCTGAGAAATGTCTCTACAGCCCCAACAAGCAGCAACCTTAAATACACGTGGCACTGCCCTCTCCTAAGCCGTCCCTGACAGCAAGATGCCAGGGACCTGGGCTTGTCAAATGTCACTCCCAAGTCCATGTCTAACCTTAGCGTGTGACCACATTTACAGACGGGTCTTCACGGGTGTAGTTAAGAGGAGATGACAGACAGGATGTGCCCCAGACCCCAGGACTGGCGTCCAGAGGGGGAGGTGAGCCACCCCCCAACTCAGGGAGCAGGGCAGGGCACTGTCAGCCCTCGATGGACAGTGCGGCCCTCAGTGTGGACGACCAGAGACTGTGGGGGGGGCCAGGCTAGGGCCTGCGCTAGAGGCTTCAGGAGGAGCAGGGCCCTGGGATGCTGTGACCATGGACTGGAACCCTCTAGAACCGCAAGACAGTACATCAGCACTGAGGGACACCAGCAGGCGGCAGCTGGCAGGGGCAGCCCCCAGGAACCAGTGGGTATCCTACAAGGCACAAGCTGAGAGCAGCACAGAGGGTTGGGGCTGCAGCCCAGAGATCACAGTGTTCGCCTACCACGCATGCGGCCTGGAGTTCGCGTCCCCAGCACCACGTACACCAGGCACGGCGGTGCACACCTGCAATCCCAGCACCTGGTAAGCTGAGGCAGGAGGTCTGCCGTGAGCCTGGGGCCAGAGTAGGCTCCGTGGTGAGATCAGGACCAGCCTGGGCTACAGATACAGAACAAAACCCTATCTCCAAACCCTCCCCCTCACCAAAAGTAGTGAATGTTTAAAAGTTTTTAAGTTTTTTAATCTGTTACAGAAAAAAAAAACACTGCCGTTAATTTTCCTCAAAATGCCGTCCCTCCTCCAAACACAGCTGTGCCACCCTGCATGCCACCTCCAGACACAGCTCTGCAAGTCCTCACTCCGCCGTAAGGAAAAACACGGCGGGCGCCCCTGCCGAGCCCCACGGGAAACCCACAAGGGAAACATGAAACCACGGAGGGTGCTGTGACCCCACTTGCCTTGTTCACTGAATGTGGCCCCGTGTGACCTCTGGATCCTCCCCAGAGTCCAAATGACCGTCAAAGGTGAACGGGGCACGTCAGCTGGGGCCACTGAGGCAGCCCCCACAGCGTGGCCCGACACGAACGCAGGACTCCTGGAACTGCCTCAGCGAGGGGCAAGGCTGGCGGGGGGGCTGTCATCCGAGCACTAGGGGAGGCTGAGGCAGGAGGATCACAAGTCTGAGCCTAGCTTGAGCCAATTCAGCAAGACCATGTGTAGACAGAAAGGCAAGGGGAGGGGGCAGGAGGGGAAGACAGGAAGAGAGAAGAGAAGAGGGAAGAAAACGGAAGCAGGCGATGGTGTTTTGGGGAAAATTTGTGGCAATGTGTTATTTACTGCAATAAATTCCTTTTTATTTAAAAAAAATAAAAAGTTTGTCGCCCGGTGGGGGGGGTGCACACTTGTCATCCTAGTGTCCTGGGAGACTGAGATGTGAGGATCGTAAGTCTGAGATCAGCGTGGGCAACTCGGTGAGCCTGACCCAAATAAGCAATAAAGAGAGACTGGGAATGAGCTCATGGGAAGGTTCTAGGCTCAACCCCAGAAAAAGAAAATTATTTAAATATTCACTTTATTTTCTGATCACACTGCATCTGTTCTCCCCTGTCCATGTCCTTCAACCACAGAAGCCTGAGTCTTGTGCTCCAGGTGGCAACTGGCCCCGGAAGGAGAGAGCTCCAGTCCCCGGCTCAAGCTCGCACGCTGCCAAGTGGCAGAGCCAAGGCCTGCACCTGCCCAGCCTGGCAGGGTGCACACTCCGCAGAACCTGTGGCCACTGTCCTTGCGTGGCAGGTATCAGGGGAATGCATGGCCTGCTCCGGTTACCCTTTCATTGCTGTGACCAAACAGCCACAATTTAAAGAAGGCAGTATTCAACCACGCTCAGAGTTTCCGGAGGCCTCGGTCCATTCGGGGGTGGCCTGGTATGGTGGCAGCCCGGGCCAGGCATCACTGCTCATGCACAGCGGGCAGAGGGCAGGAAGCTGGCGAGGGAGGCGGGATGTGCCTAGCTCACCCTCTCAGGTGGTGTCCGGGTGACCAGCCCCTCCCCGGCCACACACCCCGTAATCTACCACACACACCTATACTTCACCTCATAACCCATACCCAGACATGCGGGCATTCTGAGGACAGTCCAGATCTACAGTCACTAAGGGCCAGGCTTCCTTCAATGGCGGTCAGCTCCTGTCACAGATGCGTTGCCCAGCTCAAGTGACCACAAGAGAGGCAGGCGCCCCGCCACGCATGGGCACCAGAGCTCCATTCTACAGTTTCCGGTGTGTCTTAACCGCTGGGACGGAACAACTGGGGCACAGATAAATCTATATTTTTATCTTTATTTTTATTGTATTTTATTCTATTTACTTTAGTGGTACCAGGGATGGAGCCCAGGGCTTCATACAGAGCTACCTTTCCAGCCTATTTTCAATTTTGACTCTGAGACAGGGTCTCATTAAATTCCCAAGTTGCCCAGGCTGGGACTGAACCTGCAATCCTCCTGCCTCTCAGGCTCCCAAAGGGTGGGGATTATAGGCCTTTGCCACCAGGCTGGCTTAAACCTATACATTTAAATATATACTGAAAGTTGTATTACTCTTTTTTTTTTTTTTTTTTTTTGGTCAGGATCTTTGGTAGTCCTAGACCCAAATCAATGTTACTACCTGGGCACCAACCCTGACCGCGTCTCCTGGTGAACGGGCGATTACAAGCAAAAGGTCCAAACGTCTGTAACCAGTCCAGCGTGTGATTATTTTTAACACAAAAAAAAAGACAGCCCATCCTCTCGAATGTCCATGTTGAACAAACATGGATCAGCTGCAACACACCCACAGGGAAGGGCTCGGGAGCCGGAGGGCATGGGCCGGGTGGACACAAGCCGGGAGGACACGGGACGGGAGAACATGGCCCGGCCGGCCGCCTCTGCTCAGCTTTCGGGGATGGATGTGGCTTCTACTCTGCAGAGCTGTCCTCAGTGCCCTGTCTCCCATGAGTCTACGGAAACTTGGCCTCTTCGGTCCCATAAACCACCATGGAGAAGTCGCCTGAAAGTTTCCTAAAGCATCCATGAAAACAGGCTCGTTTGTCATTTAAATTCCAAAATGTACCTCTGGCCAAGAACACAAGCACGCAGGACAGGGCAGGGAACGGGGGTGGAGGGGCAGGGGACATGAGCGGCCACTGGCTCACCAGCCCAGGGAAAAGTGAGGCCCTCACATAGCTGGGGGTCACCACTACTGATTATTAACTGCTGTAACATTAGTGCTGTTGGGTTATTACTGGTATGGAGGACCAGGCCCAGGGCTTTTGCAGCCAACTGCATCTTCAGCCCATTTTTACTCTGAGACAATGTCTCGCCAAGTCACCGTGTTGCCCAGGTTGGGTTAGAACCTGTGATCCTACTGCCTCGGCCTCC